>CAAKHC010006754.1:0-14700 GCA_901007825.1 Macroramphosus scolopax
GAAGTGACCAGAAAGCAACGAGGCTTTATTTCTGTGCGTCTCAAGAATAGCAGTATTGTGTTGGAGCCTGCATTGTTGTGGGAATGTAGAACTGAGCTAGAGAATACACACAGCAAAACAAAAAAAAAACATATCCCTCATAGTTTTTTGCCAACAATTATTACATAAACTTCATACGCAAGTTAACCAAGTATTCCCTCCGTCACAGCAATTACTGATTCATGTATTGTTTTATTAAAACGTTTTTTGAAGGACACTGAAGATTTACTGTTTAAATTTCCCATTCAGAATAAGGAAGGCCGAACATGGAAGATTTAAGGTCCCTTTAGTATTGGCATTTCAAGTTTGGGTTTGTCTTGTTGCATATTGTCTTATTATATAATGACGAAACATATTACTGATCCTACAAATGAAACAACAATGCAATTTGCAACAGGATTTAATGTTGCTCATAAGGAACCATTTCTATGTCTTGTTTCTTCATTCAACCAAATTATTGATCCTTTATTGATAGTGTATCTGGAACAAATAGACTCCAGTCGAGCTTTGTTGTGACGTACAGTAGCTGCAGGCTTCTCCTCTCTACTTATACCCTGAATCGGCTGATGCTCTGCTCAGGCTGTGGGAAGTAAGGCTAAGGTTATCTCATGTTTCAGTGCTACTTCCTCCTTTACAATATGTTCTTCAGTTATGTAAACTTGGTGTGTCTCGCTTTCTGCTCTGTTCAGTATCAAAGCTCTTTCACATCTCATGTCACAGAAAAGAGGAACACGGAGACTCGTCCAGTCTCATCCATGTGACTACAGGTCCTTTTCATGTAGGCCTCTTCTTTTATGTAGCAGATCAATGGGGCCTTGCATTTAAAAAAGGCATTTATAGCGTTGTGTAGCTGCTGTTGGGTTATGCTGAATGATTTCCTTGATAGACAGCAGCTTGTTGCACTCAGTGTAAAACATGAGGTGAAAGGGATGGAAAAAGGTGATACATCTTTACTGTTGTATTGACTAACATGAAGCGAGCTGCTTTGACTGACGGAACAGTATTGAATGGTTAGTGTTGATCAGAATTCCTGTCCTTTTCTTCACCTGCATAATAGTTGTTTTCTTTTCTAATAATAAAGGAACAATCAGGGATTTTGCTTTCACTGAAACCGTTCAAACGTTTTGAAGAGCAAGTCGTATTTTTATATGCACACAAGTCTGCCACACAGGTGTAGTGTCAAAATAGTATTTAGCTGGCGCTAGACACGGCTCTACATTAATAGCAAAGGTGTTGATCCTCAAAGCAGCACCACTGGATAGGTTGAGCACACTCAAATTAACATTGTGCAACCAGCCTTTAAGTTTGATCTGCCTCAAGTTTGATTTTGCCAGAGGCCCGTGTATGTACCGCCAAGTGAGTTGATGCTTCACTATGATTCAGACATCCCACAATTACAACACCTTCTTACAATCATAATAAGATGTTGGCAGTATGACTATAGCATGGTGGAATGCCAGCAGTTGAACTGACGTATCTGTTTTTTTGTGAATTGGCTGGTAGTAAAATAGTGGATGAATTAAAGCAGGGCTCAACATTGTGGCTCATCTGCTTACCACTGGATGTTTTGAAGGGCAAGTGAGCAACAAACAAAAAATGAATGTGAAGTAAATCTTTGGTACTTGCACACACATGTAATTTAACCCTATTCTTAACTCTCCTCTGTACTTTGTTCTTCACCCAACCTTATGTGAGCACTGCTCATCTGTAAAAGGCCTTATTCTACTATGGAATAACCAAAGTGGTCTTCACTTTAAAAAGCCTTTGTATCTCTTCTACTTCAACACAAATGAGAAAACGTCTTTATGAAATAAATATGAGCACCACTGTGGTCGAGAGCCCTGAGGGGGGGATTAGCTAGTAGTCTGTATCCACATTACAGTCAATGTATTTAACATGTGTAACAACAATAGTTTTCAGTGGAGGTAAACTTTCAACTTCCAACATGAATTAAGTAGCAACTCTTGAACTTGAGTTAGGTAATCTAGTTCTCTGATGTTTCGTGTGTGTACACAGTGTCTTTACATGTGTTTGCTGGTCGCTGCTTGCCAGGGCAGGGCTTCCTGTTACTGTAATTGTTACCCAGACAGAGCCGAGCAAAGATCCTTTGCTCTCTTTTTCCTGTCTGACTTGGCCACCTGGACCTTCACTCGAAAACTCACCACCTCCTCTCCTCCCACCTTTCACATGCTCTGTTTTTCTCACTTCCTGCCTGCCCTCTCATTATCCCCTCATCCCTCAGTCCAAGTGACTCTTGCATCGCTCTCCTCTTTTCACTTGCTTGGTCGAGTTCCTCACTGCCTCCCCCCTCTTCTCTCTTTTAATAACCCCCTTATGCCCACACACACATACTCACCCTCTCACTGCTTTGTAAATGTGTTCCTGACTGATTCATTCAGTGATTCAGAGAATGAAAAATTCAAAGGTGGTAACAAAATCTGTTTTTCATCTCAGACCCTGTGATGCACACGTTCACATGTTTTATTTATTTATTTTTATTTTTCCTGTGACGCGTTTGTTGTGTTACGAACCTTGATGCCATGAAAACTAACGTGTGTGTGTGTGTGTGTGTGTGTGTGTGTGTGTCAGTCATACAACCTCAGCACTGAGTTAAATTATAAGAAGAAGTTTGCTTCTTGTATAAAACATTTCAGTTCAAAAACACATCTTAAAGTAAATCTCTGATGTTTAGGTCGGTAGTCGATGCCTGGTTGAAACCCTGGATTATTCGGAGCATGTCCTTGTTTTTTTCAAGTTTTCATGTTTGTTTTCTGTGTGCATGTTTCAGTACAACTAGAAAGGATGAAGATAGTGTCAGTGATGTCTTGCATAGTTTTCCTGAAGGGATGCTTCCACGACGATAGGTTTGTTGCTCTTGGTATCAGTTCTTGAGTCCAGAAAATCTAGATTTTTTTGCAGTGCAGAGAGATGGAGCCGGATTGGCTCCAGCAAGTGAACACCACCAGGGTCAGTGGCTGGTGATACGCTATTCAATGATTGTCTCTAAGAGCAGAAGAAAAAAAATCCCTAATTCCTAAATCCCTCTTTGTCAGCTAAATATATTTTGGGTTAAAATGATTTCAATCTCTTTACATAAGGAAGAGACGCAAATTCTCACAACTGAAAAGCTGTCATTAATCAAAAGGTTGGCCTTGTTGATCAAATAATAAAATAATTGAAAAGCTATTGCTGCTCTTGTGTCAAGCTCCACCTCCACCACTTACACGTCCAACTTAAGTCTTAACTTAAATTGAATCTTAATCAGAAACACCTGCAATAAAGAAAATATTCTATTACTTGAAGTTAGGGGTCATTTCCTCCTTTCCAGCCAGTCTGACTTGCTTTTACTGCCAGCATCTAGTGGCCATCAGGAGTACTGCACCCAAAGCCATTAGTGCACCCTCGACTGCTCTCAGCCGTTGCAGTTTCCGCCTGCAATGAATACATGACCTGAAAGCTCAGAGGCCTATTTTGTGTCTGTGTGTGTGTCCACTGATTCAAACAGGAGCTGTTCCCCACTGGGGACAACGTGCAGCACACAGTGGTGTGTGAGAGCTGATACCAAGCTCTTGAGATATAAATAGGACCTCCCTGCAACAGGGCTTCCACCACAATTGAGCAGCAGAGTTCTCTACATTATTTTTGTAAGCCTCAGTATTTATCTGGCTTAATGTTGTAGTGATAATGTGAGTTGGAGAGGCATAATGCAACATCACACGTCCGTCTCAAGATGTCCTGGGGTTAATTCAAGGTTGCGTTGTGCTAGAAAGCAACTGAGTGAGCTGACACGAGTCATGAGGGTACTCGTGCTGACGAGATGAATTCTCATGTGTCGGTCATGCGTCCTGCTTCCTTCCTGCTTGATTAAAATCAATTTTAGGTCTCAGTAAAAGGAGTTTAGTTCCACTTCTTGTTACAGGAGCAGCAAAATTATGAGGTAGAGTATGAACTGTGCCAATTTACTTCTGATGTGGTGTAGGATTGGTATTCACTTTAATCCATCTACTTAAATGGATTACAATTCAGGTCAGGGTAAAAAATTTATATTTAAAAGTCAACCTATATAATGTCCACAGTTGGAGGACATTTGTGCTGTAACTAACAATAGTCATCTTCTGATTAGTTCCTCAGCAGTTTCTCAAATGGCCATCACGAGGTCATAGAAGCCAAGATGACATTTATTAATTGTTTTTGGATTTATTGCAAAGAGAAAAGCATAAAAGCCTCATTTATGAAACTTGATCTAGTTGATGTTTGGAAAATGACTTGAGCTATTTTTCCTATAATAAATATAGTAGATTCATTTTCTCAATGAATTGATCAACTACTTCTTCATTTGGGAGACTTAACATGGTCTGATGTTCAGATGAAGACTCTCTATTCTCTTCAGCTTGTTTTCCTGGCACACTATGTTTTCTTGCGCTTGATTGACACGTGCATCTGGCCAATAAAGGCAAATGTAGACATGTCTGTGTCAAACCGATGTGGTTGGGCTGCTGCATCAGTAGTTTTACAGTCATAAAGGGGACATATGAACATTGGAATAGCTACCGAAAAGTTATTGAACTACAATTGCTGTAGACATTAGCGGCGTTGCCACAGTTTCTCATAGGAAAAAAAAAGTGCTTACTGGCAGCAGGTTCTCAGGCTGCATGTGGTCTCAATGCTGCAGTAAAGTTGTGCCAGATTTCAGTAAAGCACGTGTGTGAGAGACGAAAAAGCAATCAGTGTGTTCAGTGTGTCACAGTGAAGAATGTAGACATTGAGATAGAGGAGGAGGAGGGGTTTATGATTAAATGCGAGGAAGAGAGAAAGAAAGAAGGGAAGGCAAGAACTTTGGCTCTATTGTGCTGGAATGTTTTTTCATTTTCAACTTTTGAATTTGGATGTCGGCCTGTTTTTTTTTTTTGTTCTGTCGTCTCCTTCCACTCACTGTCTAGGAAAATCATAACACGAAAACATAACACCGTGGTTGAAGTCAAAGGTCCTGAATTAGAAGGAATGCGACACTGAACTGAATGGTAGATTCAATCGTCCCTGTTAGGTGCTCAGTCGAGGTAAAGAAAGCATCATATCTGTTGATCTACAAAACGGAAGTCAGAGGATGAAAAGAAAGAGAAAACCATGGGAACAGAGACTGTCAAGCCCCCAGAGGGATACAGAGGGAGGAAGTGTGTGTGTGAATGTATCTGTGTGCATGTTCTGGAGTCACTCAGTGCTGAGTCATTGCTGGGCTGGCCAGGCAGATAGAAACAGGCGTCTGGGGGGGCCAGCTGCAGGGGCGTAAGCGGGCATGAACTGAGCATGCTCTGAGAAGTACAGGAAGGGAATAAGTTGTTGTGAAAGGACATATCCAGGAACTTTAGTGACGCAATATTTCGTGATGCCAAGTTTTCACTCTCGTTGACGTACGTGTCCCCTAGCATTTTTGACGATGCTCATGAATTTAAAAGCGAAGGCATGTTGCGTGACATGATCTGAAGAATTCACAAGTTCAATGTCCTCTTTTAGGACACGGAGAGGGAGAGAGATTCTAGCAGAGATAACAAGTCATGTAGCTCCATGTTTTGCCCGACCACAGAGGACCCACCCCCCTTCTATTTCTTGTGGTTTTCTGTGATCTGTTGGACCACTGTCTGTGACTCCTCCACACAAACCCACATTCACTCATATGCACACGCACACTCATACTTCCTGTGTCTAGAAAAGGCCCTTCTCCGCTGCACTGGAGGAAGATGGTATGTATTGTAGGCGCACACTGAAGTTTACATGACTGTTAAACCCTTGCTATACCAGCTGCAGCCTCACTGTGAGGGATTGTTCAGCAGTTCATTTTTGAGAAGACAGTAGGAAAATGAGAAGCAGTAAAATGCAGTCTGGCATCTTTTAAAACCTGGCTGACAGATGTCTTTGTCTCCTGCTAGGAAGTCATTTATGTTGAGTTCCATCTTTTATTCGTCATGTGCAACCAATGGAACTGCAAAACCCTAGTTTTATGATTATAAGTATAGTCAAGATGAGATTATGTTATGAAACTATTTGGTTAAAGTTGAAAACATATCAAGGCCATCCTTCAACTACATCTCCATAGTGTGAGAAACCAGCAGCTGTGTGGCTGATGATATAACATTGTATCATCCATGGGCTGTCTTCAACGCAGACGCTCAACTCTTGCATCAGCTAAGGTGTGGGTCTTCCCACCAACTTATCTTCCACAGTGTATACACACTAGGGTGTTTGAACAGACGATGGACAGGGTTGGACATAACCGGTCTCCTCTTTTCTGTTGGGCTAGCTGGTTAACTCTTAAAGCAAGGATTTTCGACTTGTAAGGAGAAAATGTTGGGTTGGTCTTTCATGTCTTGTAATCCCACTTAAGAGTGACTCACTGTAGCGTGAAGGTGTACTGGCTGTTCCATAGGGCTCCGTGCATACTCCTAAGACTTTACTGTCTCTCTACTGAGATCTTCACTTGCTGGCGGGGACAATAGTACAATACATGACCCTGTGGCGTTCCATACTGTAGAAACGTGAGAGGACAGCAAGCGAGGTGGAGGCCACGGTGATCTCATCCTTTGTGTCTTTACCCAAAGCTTGGGAGCTAACGTGAGTGTTGGAATGTAAATCGATGGTAAATTGAGAGTTTCACCCTCCGGCTCGTTAGGTAAGTTAACATTTCCTTCCTAGAATAGGGACGGTAACCCTGGTAATATATCACGGTTTTCTGGTGATATATTGCCCCCTATTGGTTTGGAGTGTGAAATATGAAGTGCGAGCTTTTCAGATCGGCTAAAGATTGTGCCTTTTCAACAATGACGTTGTTTCTTTGAACATAGCGTTGAGGTTAGCATGATGGAGAAATTTAAGCTTGCACTTGTTGTAGAAAAGGACTTTTGCATGGTGTTCTTCTTTCTGCACAGAACTATAGTGGAACTGTGGCGCTTTTGCACTATGGATTATAATAAAAGTTTGCATTGAAGTCGTCAATGTGGGAAAAGTTCTATTGTACAGCGCTTCTAAATCCATAACCCTGCTAACAATAATACAGCTTCCATGCCAACAAGTATTACAGGGTTTTACGGTTTCAAGAAAGAAAGCCTACAGAATTGAATAAGTGTACAGAATAACAAGTAGCAGGCACATAAGAGGTCAAGCTGGATGCAGTATGCAAGGACATTCTCCAAAATAAACCCTTAAAGCTCTTGGTGGTGTGGAGGATTAGGAAGTTGCCTGTATAAGAAAACATCCTTGTGTCAAGTCTGCCCAGCGTGAGCATCTTGCATTACATCTCCCTAAAAATAACAAATTGAAATGGACAGTGGCGTTGGGAGAGACATTTTGATTCGTATTCAAAAATCCAGGAGGTCAGAAATGTTCAGCTGCAAAGAGCTTTCCTCAGGGGCAAATGTGCGCTGTGCCATCACGTGCTGCTTATGGAGTGAGAATCTGATCTGACCATGATCCAACTAATGGCGAAAGCACAGAGGTCCCTATAGTACCAGGACTGCTTCATTTTCCAACCAAGCATAATTAGCGGGAAAAGTACAAATAATTGGTTCATAGCAGACTGGGTGTGGAAATGGCTGCAGTGCTTATTATGTGGTTTTCCAGTACAAAAGACTTCATCATTACAGCTAAGACAAATCGACTGAGAAAATAGATGCAGAAAACAGCAGTCACTGTCCACTGTGCCTTCACATATCCAGCGCTTCATAGCATCGAAACAGGTCACATGACAACGCAGAAACGCAGATGGTGGAGATGGTAGTGTGGTTGATTTCGAATTTTCCAACCATACTTCCTCAATCAGAGCTCAGTCAAAGTCTGTCTGAAAGACCTTTTACTATTTTCATTCATTTTGCAAACTTAACTCTCTGCAGTCTCTTTCTTTGCAACTGGAACATATTTAATTTCTTTATTGCCTCCACCCTTTGTTATTGTCATTCTTTACGTACTTCCTTTCATTCGTCTCTCAATTGGAATACGATGTACTGACGTTTGGTCAAAGATATACTGAGTTTTTTTTAAACTTTTTTTTACCATACTGAATGGTGACCCATTGTCCTTTTGAGAGAACTTTGGTCTTATCTCTTAAGGTGCTCTGTGACTGGTTGTTTGCCAGAGATCTTTTGTGTGTCCATTTAATCCAATTTTCACTGTTTAAGATTGAGTAAGGATTCAATCAAACTTTTGGCTGTACTTTCTCAATGTTTGAATTGTTTCAGACCATCAATTTATTAATAGAAATGCTTTAACTGTTTAGTCAGTTCCACCTTTAGTAATCCAGTTCTTGCACAACACTCCACATCACCTTGATTTGCTTCTAATTACGTTTCCATGTCTCTTTTGTTTGTCCCTCAATCATCTTTTTTTTCTTTTCCTTTTCTATACCCTCCATCCTTACACTCTCCTCTACCCAATTGACCCAATTTTTCCCACCTCTGCTCCAACTATTCATTTCTCATTTCCAACCGTCGTTGTTTCACAGCAGTGATTCTCAGCCACTCTGGTTACCGCAATGAATGGTAACACTATCCATCCAGCCAACACCGCCACAACAGCAGGAGGAGGCCCCGGCGTGGCAGCGCCCCCGAGAGGCTGGAGGGAGTTCTGTGAGCTGCACGCCATTGCTACAGCCCGGCAGCTTGCTGGACACTACCGGAGCTTTGCCAGAGAGCACCTTCAACAAGATGCTCTCCCACCAGAGACGTTTTCCAAGCAGTTCACTGAACTCTTCCAGCAGCACTTTTGCTGTGAGGTCGACAAAGTCGGCTCTCCTCTCCAACAGACCACATGCACTACCCCTACCGGTAGTGTTTCCTCGGTCACTCCAGTGACCCCTCCCCTTGCATCACAGACCATGATTGGTCGGTTACGGATCACATCTTTGTCTGGGGTGCAGGATTATCGGGAGGCGGGCCGACCAGCAGGAGGAGCTGCTCTGCTTACTGTGGTGACACCAAAAGTGGAGCCAGTTGTTGTGAGCCGGGAGCAAGAACAGCCACTGCGATGTGCTGCGAGAAACTCCTTTTCAGGAAACCCAGTGCTGCTTAGGGGGCTGACTCGTAATTTCAGCAGTGGGTCACTGCCGATTCGTAGCCGTAGCAACGAGGAGATTTCTGGCACAGACTGTCGCCAGTTATCTGAAAGGTACTCATCTGACTCCTCAACCTCCAACCCTGCACACGCTGACATTACACACTTCTCCATGAGTCAGATTCGGCGATCTGTAAAACGGATTTTCAACAAAAGGCCCCTTCCCAACCCCCCCTCATCCCAGGACCTGTCCCCTAGTAACCCCACCAACAGCATCACCAGTCCCCCAAACAATAATGACAGAATGGGTGGACTGACCTCCATGACTGAGCAAGTGTCATCCTCCTCCTCTTCCTCCCACTCCTCCTCCTGTCTGAACCCTGAAGCCATGCCCCCAGTCTCCTCACCTCTTTCTGGAGTAGCCTCTAACTTCCTGGATCGTATCCGTAGGTTACGCTTTGGAAGTATGAGGCAAAGGAGTTCAGAGGTGAGCAGCTGCTGTAAAGAGGGCCAGCTGAGGTACTTGCTGGTGGATGACACTATCTCAGACTCTCAGCCGCACTGGCAACGCTGCCGCCTGCTGGTCAGGAGGATCAGGGACATTGAAGGTGGAGGAGGAGGAAGAAGAGGAGGGGAGAGATACCAGTTGGAACTGTATGATCCTCCAAAGGTACGGAGACATTTATCTACACATATTGAATATGTATGAGGCAATTTTGTATGTGCACAATGTATGTGTGTGCGCACTTCAGGTATAATAATGCTCATGAATTGAGTGTGTGGAAAAGACGTATGTGATAGCAGAGTCACAATTTTCTGATTGCTAAGCAGCTGGCTGAGCCTCAATCTCACAAGTCGAAAGAAGTTCAATGCTTTCGGAAAAAGGCTCATTCATGCCAAGTTACTGGTGGTCTGGTGGTTTGTGCCAACCCAACACTTTACTAAGACACTTTTTTCTTGGCTTTCATTTGTTCCCCTCTGTTTTAAATAATGTTTAGATTTATGGATTAGTCCTGATTCACTTAAAAATGAATCAAATAGCTCTTCTAGATTTATGCATGTATATTATATCAAATGTTTTACATGTAGTTTAGATGAGTCTTATTCCCTATTCTTGCGTAGAAACATTTTCCGATTGTCTGCAGTTCTTGCAAATGTTTGTTGAACTTCTTCTCAGAACCCTCCACATCACTGAAACATCTAACAACCGGCGGGTTCCTCGGCTCGTGTTTCATAGAAGTGCAAGACAGACAATTTGTAGATCTGTTTGTGTGTCCATACGATGAGAACCCACAAATGCCTTTTTAAATTGCTGGTTTAAGTTTGTTTGCCAGACTTTGACACAAATGCACGTATATATGCTCTAAACTCAACACACAAAAACACCAACACACAGAGGCACAATGTCATTTCCTGTTTCCAGCTGTTTTAGCTACAGGGGTTTTCCCCCCCTCCTTTTTCAAATCTCCTTTTATTCCCTTTGTTTTGTTTTCATACATTATATTTGCTGTATTTAAGAAGTTGATTCTAGTATAGTTTGCCACATGACATAACAAAAGCAAAGCAACTGTGACTGTTAGCTTTGCCTCAAAGAACTGCACTTTGTATTGGTGTTTGTCTTCATATTTCTACCCTCAGTGATGGATTAGTTTTTCAACTGCAACCACAGAGTGTGCTCTGAAGTCGAGCAGTTAACCAAACTGAAAAAGCCAAAGAGTGATATTACAGTCTAGTTGCTGCTTGAACTAATGAAGTGTAATGAGAGCTTCAGGAAAAAGTGCTTTCTTGTTGGATATTTGACCGGCAGTTCTCATCCTGTAGAAAGTGGTTAATGTTTACACGATAGTCTGCAAGGCTCAGTGATTGGAGGGTTTTAATCCATGTGTAGCACAACTACTCACAAATTCAATATTCCCCGCCTAAGGTAGTCTCGGTAGAAAGTTTGGCAAAGTGTGGAGCATAATTTTTTTTGCCTCAATTGAGAAATGCGCAAAGACAAATTGCTGCTTGTTTATTTCGATTCTTTGACATAGAACTAAGTTCTGCATCCTAACTCTGTACTATGACTCACTCGCATTTACTATCTTGTCTTGCTGCAACTAGATTTGAGAGCAGGACTTCTCTTACCAGTTAGACATGAAGGTCTGTTTCTGTAGGGATCCTTTCCATAATGTTGTCAGGCACTTAATAATAACAATTTGACCCTGTCAGTGGCACAAAAGCAGTATTTGTATTGAACAAATGTCGCCTGGGATTACTTTGCAGCTGTTTTGCGGTCGCTGGTTCTCGCTCAGTGTTGGACTGTTTTCAATCATTTTTGGCCCTTTTGATCATTCAGACCCCAAAAGATGGAAAAATGGGGCCCAGGTTTAAAAGGACCGGAATTGTGGTTTGTTTTATCTATTGAAATATGCTTGAGGAACTAGAGTGACTGTTAGTATTAGTTAATGTTTAATCAGACCTTTTCTCACTAATAACCATCACACTTCTATAGAATAAGATAATTCTTCATGCATTGATGTTGCACAATGTTGCCCCGGACATCCTTCTGCTCAATTACCTAAAAAGTCTGCAAGAATGAATGCCTTCTTGTACTCTTTCGTGAGTAGATATGCCTCCTACACTATTTCCTGTTTGTCGGCTTGCTTCAGCCAGTCACGAGTTTTCCAAATGTTCTACTTACACATTAAATAACAGATCAAGTCAATGAGAATAATATGTGTTTTGACATTTAGAATGTTTTTGGTTTGATGAAGTAACTTGCATTTAGGCAGGAACATGAAAAATCAGCTGGCCTTCCTTTGACCTTGCTTGACAGCTCATCAGCAGGATGTCTGAATTTGTTTTACTTATATGTTTGTGCATTGCTCTCAACATGACACATTGATGCATAAAACACTGACATACAGTATTTCAAGTTGGGTCCAGCTGGTGCCTGTGCTTGCACACCCAATACCCCAGGATCCCCTAACCAGTAATCATTGTGCGCTGGTTGACTGCTGTCCGAGTGGCAGCCTTCTATAAGGTCACTGGGAGCACAGTTCAGTCTCCTCAGGATGTGTGCACAAGTGTGTATTATGGCACAAACATACTTTAGATCAATGAAAAAGATGCTGCATGCGTGTGTGTCTGTGTGTGTGTGTGCTTTTAGTGTTTTATATTTAGCAGCTCTCAACTTTTCAGCCAGCTGCAGCCCTCACCACATGCTTGAGGTAATTCCGTTAATGACAGAGCCAGAGATGCGTGTGCGTGTGTGTCCGTGCACACATGCATGCATGTTTGTTGGAGAGGGGAAGGCTTGGCAGGATTTGCCTGGCAGATTGCAACGCTGCTTTAGTTAGCCAACTGCATTGCTGCTCTTTGAGAGCTTTCCGACTGTATGTGTGTGTGTGTGTTATTGTGTGTTTGTCTGTGCGTTTGTGTGTGTGTGTGCACGGGTGGGTGGAATCTTGGCAGAGCAGCGTTAAGGCCCTGAGAATGGCCTTAAAAGGAAGGAGAGCTGTGGACTAGCATGCACACATTACTTGCACTAGAAAAAGCAGATGCATTGACACTGTGAAACAAGTAATTTTAACAGACAAACTTGCAGTATTTCTTTATTGTGAATGGATTTGTACACATCTGAGGGCTCTGACTGTGTGAGAATACATTCCTACATACTGCAAATATCAATATCTTTGATTCACATAAAATAATCCTTAGTATTGTTTGCATATATATTCTGTATTATAGCTATTTGTGTCTTTGTGTGTAAAACAGCAGGTAGCAGCATGGAAACTGATAATATATTCATCTGAGAAAGTTCCAGACAAGACACAGCAGTCAAGCCTGATAACAAAACAAACCTTGAAATCATATTTACTCAATATTAGTGTCAAGACTACATATAGATTATGTGTAGATTGTATTGACAGACTGATTGATCGGCTGACCAATAAATCTGGCTGATAATTTGTATTTGTATCAGATGATCGGCTTCGGCCCATGTTTGTGCTAAAGAGGAAGACGATCCAATTTTTCTTTTCGGAAAATGAGTTGCTGCTTTTTGTTAAGTTTACTCAAACTTGTTTTTAATTCTTAAATTCTTTTACAAAGCTTAGTATTTTGACTACTTATGTAAATGTTTCTTTTTAAAAGAATTGTACTTGGATTTGATCCTCTGTAGACACAGTTTACAGTTCAAATGAATACATTTTGTCTCAATACATTACAGCAATAATATATTGGGATTATATATTGGCCGTCATCCCCCCTGCTGTCAAAATATTGGCCACTAAAAAGAACATACTAATAATTCATGCTCATTGACTTTGGGAACATCATGTTCGCTTATTGTTATTCTTCATCAAACTCCTTGAAACCAAAGTGATAACAAACAGCTGCTTCATCATATGGTGACCAAACTTTCTTTCTATTATTCCGTCACACAAAACCAGAGCATCATTGGAGGACGTAATGCCACAAGTTTACTACTGTATCTTGATTTTGGTGTTTTTCTAATAAGGAAGCCATAATTGGAATTGAAACTAGCGTTTGATTAATTGCTCTGCAGTAAAATATGCTCTCCTTCTCTAGATAAGGCTATCTTAAATATATGTTTTTTTCCTGCCAACATAGTTTAAACAGAAAGCAGTTTCACTTCCCATTCATCTCAAATGTTTGGCCACAAACATAAAAAGGCTGCATTAGTGTGAACATGTTGCTATCGGTTAGCACGAGGGGGTGAAGTACAATCCAGGAAGTCCACCAGCGCATTGCACATACACATAATTAATTGATCGGCAAAGTATATCAAATAATTACAACAATCTATTTGTTGATCCATTTGTTTTGCTGAGCAAATTACTGAAACAATAAAGATATGGTCTTCACCTATTTGACTAGTAGTCATATAAGCAGGTTTTAGGTCTGTAGTTTGTTTTGCAGATGTAATGACAAAAAGCTAGGCCAAAGAAGTTTTAATGCAGAAGTGAATCTTGTCATTTCAGCTGAACCGAGCGGAAGTCTGTGTGATGGCTTCTGTGGTGCGTCTGTCTTGTCTCCGTCTTTAACTTTAGTATCTTGACGAGGACAAACTGACCCTATGACCCATAAACAATTTACATTCCTTTCTTCGCCATTCAAGATTATTTAGCCTTTAAAAGATAGGGAGAAAGCAACATTTTCTTCAGCTGTGACTTTCTCTCAACAGCAACAGGTAGTAGTTTCTACAAAAGAAACTTTGTTTCCTTTCATCTGACGTGCACTAGTCAAGGTTGCAGACAAGGTTAGCACCTCGCCAGGAGAACTTTGTTGTTCTTTCTTCCAAAAGTCAGTTCCCACAAAATGCGTCAGTCTATCAGTGGATTTGTTTCCTCAGACCTCCTGTAAGCTTTAATCTTAATCACATCGTTCTCATCTCAGCTGTGTGTGTTTGTGCCTTTGCATGTGTTTGGTCTTGCTTTTCTTCCCTTAATCTTTTCCACATGGTTTAATGCTTGTGTGTGCGTGTGCTTACAATATGTACGATGTTACGCTTTCGTTTGTCCTCTGGCATCTGTATGCGTGTGTGAGAATGCACAGAGACAGTACATATATTTTATATATGTTGTTGGCCTATACGGTCCAATCAGGGTCTGGTAATAT
>CAAKHC010006754.1:19482-35457 GCA_901007825.1 Macroramphosus scolopax
CAGCTGAAGGTGACCGTTTGGATCTTCTTCCCTACTACACATCCCAATGACTGGTACTTACTAACAACTGTTTGTATTGATGATCTTGGAATCTACAGTTGTTTAGAGACATTCCTGACTCTGATCTGCTCTCCTCTTTCTCATCTGCACGGAGTTCCTTGGACTTTCCCATTGTACTGTGTGTTGTTCTATCTAATACAGTGGTTCTTAACCTTATTGGAGGTACTGTACCCTGCAAGCTTCATCAGTGAATTCACCGAACCCCTCCGATAAAAACGGCCTGACATTGCTAGTGTGAACCGGGCTATACTGTTTGTGTCTTGACCCCTGCCGAACCCCTGAGACTAAATGAACCCAGATTAAGAATCACTGATCTAATGAGTACTGTCAAACAAGTCCTTATGTTGGTACAGAGAAGCTACTGGCTGTAGTCAATCATGATCAGTGACCAGACTTGTAGTGGCCTTGGCAAGTTAAGTCATTTTGGGCCCTTGAGCAAGGCCGTCAAAATCAAGCATTGGAGCGACTCAGTGGCCAGCAAATGAGACTGTGGTTGTACCGGGCTGCTTCCAGGTATGAATGTGTAACTGTGGGAACTCTTTCTTGGGGTTACACCCTCTGATCACCGTTGAGTGGATTAGTCTCTGCATGTCAAGCTCCTGTTATGATCATTCTTCATAATATGTGAAGGCTTTCTTGCCTATTTCTCAGTTCTCTCCTATTGCCTGCTGTAATCGTATGAGTTGTGTAACTGTGCCAATAGTGTGCATTCATTTCTGTTTTGTCTGTGAATGACTTTATCCTCTCCTTTTATTCACTACATGCTTTCGCCCTCTTTTTCTCTATATTGAGCTTCAGCAGATCTCCGACTCTGCTAAACCTTCCCTAAGCACCCTCCTCAGATTCTCTCCGGGCATGTCCTTAGCCTGGTTTCCATTACAGGGCCAAACACAGCTAGCTTTTAGTAATTATCTGCGCCTCTCGGTTTAAGCTAGAAAATCAGACTCAGTTTTTTATCCTATTGCCAAGAGACATTGTTTTTCAACTGGGCATTAGTTTCTCTCCAAGCAACGTGTGCATTTTCACCAGGCATTATAAACATAAATAGAGTTGGGTCTTCTACTGGCAATCACATCTGGCTTTGACTGTGGAAAGTGTTGTCATGGTTTGATCTCTTTGATACAAACCTGGTTCTGGCTCAGTGGTACCTGGAACTGTAGTCAGTGTGTCTTACCATCGCTCCGACTCGTTGGCGTGGTTACGATATGATGCAAACATTGATGAACCCTTTTAGCTCTCTTTGAATTGCTTGTTCGGTCTATCCGAAAGTCCAAAATCTGAAGCGCCTCATTTTAAAAAGGTAAATGTACTGCACTGCCACAGCACTTTTCTACTACAACACACATTCACACACTGATGGGGAAGGCATCAGGAGCAGCTGAGGGTTCAGTGTCTTGCTCAGGGACACTTGGACACTGGAGGAGTCTGGGATTGAACCAGCAACCCTCCGACTACTAGACCAGCTGTTCTATCCTCTGAGACACAGCTGCAGCTACTATGATATATAGCATATATACTGTAAATCCTCCGTCTTGAAAAACTGAAACTCTTTGCATTTCTGTCTTGAAAAATTATAAATAATCAAATATGAAAATATTAGCTGATTATTTCAACATGTTTTAATCAATCAACAATTTCAGCTCATGTTATAAATTAAGTAGCTTGTACTTGTTCTTTTGAAATTATTTTCAAACACTATCAGTTTCGGTGTCTGCCTCAAAAGTACTATATCTGTCGGTCCCCGTGTCGGGTCTCCACCTTAAACTCTTTAATGTCAGGGTGAAGTTAAGAGCTGGTTTTATAGATGTAAGTTTGGCGAAGCATATTTTTACTACGTCTTCTCCACATGTGCACAGTTGCTAGACACACAACACACCCTTAACTGACCATCACACATAAAAACACACCCATAACTGACACATGCAAAGTCACATGTGGATTGAGTGCACACATGTGTGCGTTCATGGACGGGAACACAGGTGCAAGCAATTTTCCTTCCACTGCTGAGTGAATTTAGAGAAAAAATAAATAACTTTTATCGGTTGAAGACAAAATACTGTCCTCTTGATAGTCATGACTCTCTTGAGTCACCGTACAAAAACAGATACGGTTTACAAGAGATGGAGAGCGTATGGCAGCTTCTTTGTTCGGTGGCACTGAGTCATTATTTATTCAAGAAACTGATTTACGAAACTGGATGACACATTACTGCACTGCCAAAAACTTCTCATACAAGTGTGAAAACATTATATTAAGTAAGTAAGAAACCTTTTTTAGCCTTTGTGAGTCATTTTAATATACCTGAAATACCTGACCTTTGTGTGCATTCATCCACACTCTGTTCACTGCTACACACAATCATAACATCTATGTTGTGTTCTTTAGTAAGCGGATCCTTCTCAGTTAGTGTCTGTGCTATTTCAGTTGCATCTTGACAGTTAAAAGATCAGCAAAGTAAGAATCAAGATCATCTCATGAATCTCATTATTATGGGCAGACGTAAAAATATGCACTTATTATGTTAAAGGATGTCTAATACAAGAAGATTTAAAGGCCCAGTTCACCAAACATGTAAAAGTTTTATCACAGCTCAGATACAACCGGGCCGTTTGTGGTACCAGAGCCTTTAAAAACTCAAACTCTGAAGGTCTGTAGTTTTCTTTGGGACAGCTACTTTGCCAGAAGTCAGTACCAATGAAAACAGTTTGTATTTTCAGCAGAAAATAGTTCCAATAAAATCTGTTCTGCGAGGCCTGCAGATTATCTTGAATAACTGGCATAATGTTTTTGGGCAGATGTGAGGTTTTCTCCTCTCCTGTGTTGTATCTAAGCAGTCATAGTGAAAGTTTTGTACTTTGTGGGTTCAGTGATCTGCTAACTCTCCTGCACTATCCTAACTCAGTGAGACGATTTTGTTTTAAGATAGTAATATATTTTGACAACTAAAATCCCTTGACATTGCTCACTAGAGAAAAGGTTTGTCTGATTTAAAAAGGTCAAAATTCAGCACTGAGGCAACTTGGTTGTTCTCACCAAAAGGAAAGAAACGTGTTACAGATTTTGCTTCTTTTTCTTGCTGTTTAGAGTTGCTTAATGGTCATTTTCTTGGTTGCAAAACCACAGCCAATTCCTTTGAAGGGAACTGCTCTGAGTTCTGTGAATCATCAGTGTTACGTCCTGACTTCTGCATATTTTGCTGTATATCAGTATTTCTGAGAAGTGTGCAAGGAGGACGGCGCGATGAACTGACACATTTATTCATCGCTGAAGGTTTCGTGTCTCTCTGCTTCTGAAAGATTTCCTAGAACACACTCATCTCTATCAGTGTTGCTAACCCCACACTAGCACTTTGTTTTGTCTTTTTTGTGTATGAGCATGTGTGTTTGTTTCCCACATCCTCCGTGCTGCCACAGATAAAGCTGATTGTGAATGTGATCGGTTCTAGTGATATCTTGGCTGCCTGTGTTCATGTGCCAGAAACCAGAGTGTACAGAGGTGACTCTCTGTGTTCCTCAGTCGAGGCATATTTTAATTTTCTTTACAATTATTTCTCCTGTAGTGACGATTGGTTTCAGGTCCAAACCCTGACAAATGGTCTGTAAGAACACTGGTTTAACATGGATGAAATTGTTGAGTTCAGAGATGATCATCACACCTTGGAGCATCAGTATCAGCTAACATCTGCCTTGTTGACTGCCATCGGCCTATCAGCAAATAAGAAGTCCATCAACGATGGCAGTGGCTGATGTTCAACTGGTTTTATGTTGACCACTTTTTTTTACAGACTTCTGTTTCCCTGGCAAAGAAGGGGGAACAAATCTTAGCAGAACAAAAATAAGCAAATAAGGAAAGAATGTTTTCAGAATCATCTATCTGACAAGTTTTCATGTTAGCTGTTGGCAGAAAATCTAATTCTATCCTCCCGGTTATGGAGGAAGACTTCAGGAGTTTCCATCAGGGTGACACGAACACCATGTGGAGGAGTTTTGCCTAACTGGAGTCTGGTGAAAACAATGGCAGCTGCTTTGTGTCTCGCTGTTTGCTGCAGCTGTAGCTATAGTATAAACACATGAAGAGTTACTCTGCAGTAGCCAGAAACACTGTAAGTTATCCCTATAACATCGGCTGGTCAGTTTTTTACAGTTTTATTTATTATGCAAAACTTTTCGAAAATCGGTCAGAGATACCAACGTATCTGTGAAAGTCGAATCTCAGCCGATATATCGCCATCCTCATTGTTTAAAATAAACAGCGTAAGGGAAAGAAATGCGTCGACGGTCCCAGCCTGACCTCAGGGGAAGCAGACAGATGTGTCGATTGCGCAGTTTAAGGTCAAGGTCTCCTCTGCCTCACAAAGCCCTAATGGGGGTTGTCGTACATCTTTAAAACGATGGTATGCACACACAGACTTTTCCTACATGTCTCTAGAGACTGTTTTGGGTGACCCCACTGAGTTTCAAGGTCAGTCCATCACACACACACACACACACACGCATGCATGCACCCTGAAAAGTGTTGGCTAGGGTGACCCTCAGAGGGATAGTGGAATGTTGAGTGTCGGTCAGTTGCCGTGGAGACGGCCTTGAGAAAGGGATCCTGGGAATATCTTCTTGGACTCTTAACATCCTGTGTGTCACCCCTGTGTGTGGGTGTGTGCGCTCGAACTGTAGATGTGTTTATGACTGTGGTTGAGAGGTTGCATGTTTTTTTTCTTCTGTTGTGAGCTACATTCATCCGCTGCTTCTGCTCAACGCTCGACATTTGTGAAGCCAATATAGGCCATATTGTCACTGCCGTGTACCTGCTGCTCACATGCAGAATATCAGTCCTCAATATGTGAGTTTGCCTGTGAAGCTGAAACGTAGTAGTGAAAGTTGACTCAATCTGAAAAAGTCATCGCAAGGTTATAATAGTACTGAGACAGATCAGCAACAGTTTAAAATAAACGATCAGTTGCTGCCCCACATAGTTGCCAAGAAAAGCACAGAATTTGTGCAACCCTATCACGCAGTTGTTATGTAGCCTCACTAAAATTAACGGGTCCAATATTAGGCTGTAGAAATAGCCTCCACTTTAACGGCAGAAGAAAACATCACAGAGACAGACAACCACAGATGAACAAACAATGTAATGTCCACAGCAGCCACACACACACACACACACACACACACATATTAAAGCAAATAGAGCTGCACGGTGTTTACACACGATGGAGCCCTTAGTAGCAGTAATACTGTCTCGTTCATCACAGCAACTCTATGGGAAACACTATTCAAGGGTCGTATCAGTCCAAACAGAATACCCATCCACTGTACAAATATCTGAATATTTAAATATTTGTGCCCGGCCCTAATAATCAATCAGTAATTGAAGTTAGCGTTCATGCAAAACACTGCTTGATTACAGTTTTTCATTGAGGCTTTGCTATTCTTGATTCTGAACTGAGTAGTTTGGGATTTCTTTCTGTTCTGCTGACAAAACCAGACATTTAACCATAATTGTTGGTTGCATCCACAATTTGGTTTTCAACCGGTCTTCATACTTGATTCAGCTGGCAGCCGCTGCCGTGTGACCTCTCCGTAGTCAGATCGTACTGTTAAAAATGGGAATTGGACCGTTCCCCCGTTGCGTGACATCCTGTGTGATGTTCATTTCTGCATCTCTTGCTGATCTGTTGTTTGTTGGTCTCATGATGAAAACCCAGACCCTCTCTCTCTGTCTACGAGCACGACTGTCTTTAGTATAGTTACACTAACAGCTTTGATGCATCCATTATTAATGTTGACATCTCAATGCTTTGTCCCCCCAAGGGAGACATTAAATGTTAAATCACTGTCCTAAATATATGATCGTTAGCCCACTGAGATGTGAGCATGCAGTGCAACCTCTGTTTTTGGAAATCTGTATCACTTCCACAATGCTTTCATAGTTGCAGGATGGGGAACAGTTGCATTGTTAGGGGATTCACTTGAGCGCTGCTGGCAAACAATACAGTGAGCTGACAGCACAACGAGGATCAGTAATTTAAGACACTAATGAAATTCTCCCCGAAAGGTTTTCCTATAAATTTGCCCTCATTATGCTTCACTCTGCGTGGCTCCGTCTGGCTCTCTCTGTTTATGCGTTTCTCCTCTCCTGTTGTTAGTGCTTGTGTTTAGATGGTGCCAGGTAATTGTTGTTAAGGAGGATTTTTACATTAGCGCTTATCCTCTGCCGTCTCTATATTAAAGGATCAGGTCTCCCGTCGTATTACTTCTCCTAAAATCTGTCACTTAGACACCTGCACACACTCTGGAGACAAAGTGAGATGTGAAGAAACACTCGCACATGAACACACTTGCCCAGCCTGCTTGGTCTCTTTGTTTGAGGCTCCAGAAAACTCCTAAAGATCACTTCCTTCCTAAAGTGCTGCAAAATCTTTCCCCTAAGCATCTCTGTTCGTCCTGAAAACTACAGTTCTCAGGACGGCAGAGCTTCGAGCCCTGGTTTCAGGACCTAATTTGAAAGGAGTTAGGAAATGAAGGAAGATAAAGGCCTGCTCAGTTAGTGAGTGTGTATCTGTTTTTATATGTATGTTATCTGGGGAGTATGAGAGAAAAAATAGTACTTCTGCTGTGTGAGCTTGAACTTTCTCCCCTGGTGAAGTCGATTCACAGCAATCTGTTGTCTCTCCTCAACAGTTAGACATCTGCTGCTTGTGTTTTTTTTCCCCTCCACAGACACATATGGTTCCTCAAAGTCGCTCTTAGTCAGAAACTCATTCACATTCTCAAAATAAATTCCTTTCTGTGAGTCACGCTCGGCTGGGGTGCTCGACGCACAAACACAAAGAGGACCAGATCTCATTAGCTGCGGCACCTGTGGAGTTACTGTATTATGTTGACGTTGTAAAATAAGTCACATCCTTTTTGACTGTTTCGTGGCATTAAATGGATACAGACATGGATATATAGTGAACCACATTGTCGAATAGAAAGATTTAATTCACATCCTCTTTTGTGTGATTTAATATTACTGAATGACTTTTATGAAGTGAATGATATAAAAAAACTCATTGCGCTCTGACAGGTTTTACCCAATCGTAAAGAACCTCAAGCAGATTTTGTTTCAGGTCCTGGATTAAAATTCAGATATCGCTGCCATTTGGTAGCGATCACCTGTCTAGTCATTTCCTCTTTCACTGAGTCAGATCTGAGTAACTGGGTCAAATCCCTCACATTGCCGCGTCACTCTGCTTTTTCTTGATATTATTACAAACTGACGGTAAAACAGCGTTTGGAGTGTTGGCGCCCATTCATAAAAGTGTTTGGGTGGGTGTGTAGGATTAACCTAGACATTCCTCAGGCTCACACACTGTCATATAGGCTCAAACTCATCCGGTGCACAAAGCCCTGGAATCCGTTGTCCCTGCTCTTCCTCTGCTCTTCATCCCTCCCACTCTCTCACCCAACGCCATGCCTTTCGCTGTCTCGTCTGCTTCCTTTATGCTGCTTTTGTTCTCTCAGGCTTCTCACCCCTCTGCATTTTTTGTGTCTGCTCACATATGTCGTCCCGAAGAGTTTGATGCCGGTCCGAATTCAACCTGCGAGCTTCCCCATTGCACCACGCTTGAATAGGAAAAAGTTCAGAGGGATTCACTTGAATTGGCTAAACTACATTTTTTTTCATATTTTTTAGGTTATCATAAATATTATCATAATATGCCTTTATTGCCCGTTAGAGAGATGATAAGAAACTAGAGGAGAGAGAGATGGGACTGGAAATAAAGTTCCCCGGATGGAAGCAGCTCCGAAATGATTTGTTCTTGACACCTGGACGTCTTTGGTCACATTGATCACGTATGCCTTCTCTGTAAACAGATGAACTGCAGTGATTGTGGATGAATGTTTCACCAGTAAACTACTAAACATAACACCTCTGACTTGCACAACAGTGGGGGCGGAGGGGAGTCAGATATTATTTGCCAAATGATTCTTTGTAAAACTATTAAGTAATAGTTTGACTAGAGTCCAGGATCTTTGTTGTATCCCTCAGCTGGCCCTGTCTGTCTTAATATACAATAAATCCAAATAATATAAGGTCTACAAAAATAAAACAAAGCTGATGTTGACATCAGTGGAGGACTGCTGATCATCATCATTGCATGTCAGATTGCTGGCAGTCTTCCCTCCTTATAACAGCAGAGATTTTGGAGGTCATATACAGTACACTGCTTACCGTGCACGCAGACATATGAATCACACTGCAGTCATCTCATCATCTCCCAATAACAATATGCACGTGTTTCTATCAGCTGTCACCGAGGCTTCATTTCGGAGGTGACTTATGACCCAGCATGCCACAGGCCTGTACACATGGCTGACCAAGTCATCCATCCGTGTGTGTGTTTACGCCGGTGGCTCTGTTAGCGCTCATCTGTATCTGGAAGCTCTGCATTGTTCTCTCAGTGACATGTGATTAGTTGGAGTGCATGCATGTGTGTCTGCAGTTGTGCATCCATGGATGTGCACACACTCCTTTTCCTCAATATATTTCTTCTTATCTACCTTCATGGGACCTTCCAGATTAGTCACCATATGCATCCTTAGTCTCAAAATGCGTGTGTTCAATAAGTCCGGGTAACGTGAATTATGTTTCTTGTTGTGGTTCAACATCTAGAAAAGGTCTGAAATCCGTCCCAGCACCATCAGTTCACGCTGTGGGCCTCGGTTCAAAGAGCCACCAGGAAACCCCTCATATCTCATTTAACATTCTTCAAATACACAGTTTGTCCTGGCGGGGTCAAGCTTGAAACTCTGCCATGAGAGCTCCCATTGTTCTTCTCCAACATTTCCCTGCACGTCGTCTCACCGAGGGAGGCTTCAGTTTCAGCCACATAGAGCGACTCACACATGCATACGTACAGAGCTGTACGTGTGTCTGCATATGGAGACTACACACATGAACAACACCTTCTCTCATTTACACACACACACTTAGATAAACACATAAAATGAGCCATGTGGTCCCCATTCATTCAGTGTAAAGACATTTTGGTATAATAGTTTACATACATTTCACCTGTGCACAGGGACAAAGTGCATGCCCTGCTGCATAGTGTAGTGTGTCGCTCATCATGAGATATAAATAACAGGAAATACGGCTGTGACACCCTGCAGAAGATTGTTTCAGGGGATCTTCCATTCTTACAGTCTCATGAGTTAGTAGTTGCAACTGAATGCAAATGTTGTTTTGTGTTTCGTAGGATATTTAAATCCGAGGTTTAGATTATCACAAGTTCCGACAGTATGCAACTGTCGGAACATGCCAAGCTGGGTATTTGAGTTTTATTGAAATAGATTGAATTATCTTTCTCTTATCTTATCTTAGGAAGGTTAAATGCTCCCGTTGGACAAAGTAATGTAGAGTTTTGATACAAACCTTTAGGTTTAGTTCCTCCATTCGTCTTTCTGTTTCTTTGCCCTTCTGTGGTCACATTTAATGAATAATGCCTCATCTGTCCTACAGTCATATGTCTTCTTTGTGTTTTTCAGGCCTCCAGTCCCAAGCTGACGACTCACTGCTCAGATATCCAAGAAGTCCGTCGTTGCAACCGGCTAGAGATGCCCGACAACTTAAACACGTTTGTTTTAAAGGTGTGTACAGGAGTTCAAGAGAATGGAAATCCAATACCACTCCAGGAGTGATTTTCTTTTTCATTTTCTGGAGAATCTGCTAACTGTCTCTTCCTCTGCTCCACAATCCACATATAAAATCTCCATATCAATCATGTGTAGTGAATAACATCAACAATTGAAAGACTTTGGATTGCAGTTGAGTGTGTACAGTTTATCATTTGTTGCATCTTTGTCTCTGCAGGTTAATCGAGGTAGTCTGATATTTGAGACAGACAATGACCAGCAGGTCAGCTCCTGGACCACTGAGATAAAAGAATGTATCAGCAACAGGTGGGAAACACAAACACAACACAGAAGCAGACACTTGATCTGCAAGCACAATATTAGAACCAATTATACTTGTTCAGCACAAACTTCCACTGGAGAGTAATGTTGCAACTGCTTTTCAAACAGTCTATTAAGGGTTTTTTCAGCATCTCAATTTGTGCCCCCCACACACACACACACACACACCTGCTTGCGCACACACACATGCACAAAAAGGTCTGTAATGTCCGCTTGCATGATCTTCATCCAACTCAGCTCACACAACATTTTTTCCATAATGTTTGAGGGCATCGGGGATGTTTACATGTGCTGAGTTTTCTGTTTGCAAATACAAGTAAGAATGTGTTGCCGTCCATGTGGACACACATTTCCAGTTAGTTTACTTCAGGCCTCGACACATGTTCATTACTCGCATTAATATTTACACCAAATGATTGAGAGGTTACATGTGTGGTGTGAGTGTTCTCTTGAGTCTGGAGAAGTTTGTAAAGGTGTGTGCACTAAAAAGAAAACCGTACTAACTTAGTACTTACAACTTACAACCAATGTGCTACATTTGGGAACTGTAGTTGTCACTGTCTCTGAGATCCACACAGTTTTTAGGGCAGAAGAACAGGAATGATAAGGACAAAATCAACATGGTTGACTCTAAATATTTGCTTCTTGGTCTAACAAATGATAATTTGCTATATACATAATACGACGTGTATAACTGTTGGAGCGGTGAATCCGGGGCCGAGGAAGGAACCATTAAATTCTTGGTCAGTTCCATTCAGCAAAGCGAAAAAACAGACAGAACAATTTTTTTCATATGGACCCTGGCAGAGGTCAAGACTCTCTGAGTGCTTCCAGTTTCATCAGATTAAAACACACTGATTCTTACAAAGATTGAAGAACAAGAACACTGAGGAGAGAGCCGACTCGTCTTCCTGTTATTCAGAAGGGTTGCTAACTCAAGTCAGCATTTTAGCAGGATTTGCTCTGGTTTCCCTCTTTAACCTTCTCGTTCTCTGTATGTACTCACACAAACTGCGTGTGCGTGTGTGTGTGTGTGTGTGTGTGTGTGTGTGTGTGTGTGTGTGTGTGTTTGCGATTAGTGAAACAGAAGAACAGTAAGTCTTATTTCAGATGTGAACTGGTGAACTGGACTCACTTCCTGTCTGTGTCTTTGTGTTCACTCAGCCTGCTGTTTCCTTCACTCGGCTCACCCCACCAACACACACACGCACACAAACATACACACACCGGTGTTGTTATATCTACTAAACCAGAAATCTGCAGCCTCTACATTTTATTTTTTCAGACTCTAATATCTTTGTAAGTCACCTCAGAGTGTCTGCAATGAGAGTAACATGTATGTTTAGTAGATGATATAAAGTTCCTAATCTTAATGTGTTCCTGTCCTTCAGGTCAGGCAGTGTGGATCTGGAGCCCCTCCCCTCCCTCGCTGACAGCTCTGTTCCAGCCAATCACAGAGGGATCTCAGAGTCAGGAAGTCAGAGTGAGTGGTGGGGTGTGTGACGTTTTTAACCGACATGATGGTTCATAGGACTTTCTAGTTCAGTGTAAAGGTCACTGCACCGGCTACAGGTTTCATAAACAACAACGCAGTAATAGAGTTCTTACATTGGTGTTAAACTCCAAATTATCTAAACAATCTTCAGTTTGTAGTCTACACCCTGGTGGTGTCGAAGTATTTTTAATGAAGGCCATCATAGGTCCTCCCAGCTTGAGGGAGGGCTGATGGGGGGGGACATTCAGTTGGTTGCAATCTGCAATATCACCACTAGATGCCACTAAATCCATCATACTGGTCCTTTAATGTAAATGCTCCACTATGTTGAGCAGCTTGTCCTTAACTTTCTCTATGTGCTGTTTGATTCTGAGCTGGTAATGGCCGATTGATTGATCGATCAATTGAGAAAATAATTGGAATAATTGATAATAAAAATAATCATTAGTTGCAGCTCTAATATTCTTTGTTTCTCTGTTAATCGTTCCAGGCCCCATCACCGTTGCTCTGCCAGAGCAGGTTATCCAGAAGACCGATCACTTCCTGTTCTCCTACCCCTGGTTCCACGGGCCCATCTCCCGCGTCAAGGCAGCCCACCTGGTTCAGAGCTCGGGCCCAGTGGGACACGGGGTGTTTCTGGTCCGACAGAGTGAGACACGCAGGGGAGACTACGTCCTCACGTTTAACTACCAAGGAAAAGCAAAGGTACAGTCTCACTTAATGTGCATTCACAGTGGCAGTTCAGTTCACACCTGGAAGTGGTTCATCTTCACTTTACCAGCTTCTGTGCAAGACATGAGATATGAAAGTTGTAGAGAAATATGTATATAAGCTCTGTTATGGCCTCAAGAAGTTTCCTCATAACTTTTTTCAGCAGTTTCTTGATGCTTGGCTCACCCTTCTGTCTTTCTGCAGCACCTGCGCCTCTCTCTAACAGAATGGGGTCAGTGCAGGGTACAGCACCTGCGCTTCCCCTCCGTCATGGACATGCTCAGTCACTTCCGCCTGTCCCCCATCCCTCTGGAGTGTGGAGCTGCTGGTGCCGTCACACTGTCCAGCTTCGTAGTGGCAGGCTCCAGCCCACCGTCACAGGGTGAGCCTCAGATTCAGCCACGGAATCTTGATTTATTGCATATTTGTGGCAATCATTTCTATCACTGATAGCAACATAGTGCGTGAACAAACTTAAACACACAAGCAGTCGGACAATCAGACCGGTTGTAAAGTGTCACTGTGTTTTCATATCTCAGCCACTTGGTAAATCAAATCTTTTTATCATGCATAGAACAAAAATAAGTAAAATAATGCAGAAGCATCCTGTAACTGCAACAATAGAAACATTGTGTGCTGCTATGAGCAAAGAGCACGTCAGACATTGATGCTGGAAGTTGTTTACGAAGGCTCTCATTTCCTCTCTTCCTTCTCAGGTCAGCTCTCGGGCGCCCTGCTGGTCCCTTTTTCTCTGCACCGGTGGAACTCTGAACCCAACTTGGCTCACTGCAGCCTGTCTCGCTGCTCCAGTCAGCCGGCTTCCTCCTCCACTACCAGCAGCACCACAACTTCCGGTCCCAGCTCCGTTTCCCAGCCGGGGAACCACCCGTTTCCTCGCACCAACCCTGTCCCTCCTCCGTCAGCTCTCGCTCCCTTGCGTCGGAGTGAGTCAGTGGGGCGAAGGCCCCTCCATCGCCACACCAATCTGCACACTCCCATCATCCCGCAGCGGGACTCGGACTATGAGCTGGAGCCTCAGCGAAACCGCAAGCGGGCGATAGACAACCAGTACATGTTGCTTTGACCCGCTGGGTCGTCCACCTCCATCCCCTCTGAGGGAGAGCAGTCTCCTGTGGAGCCAACAAGCTAACAAACACACCATATTTAGTCTCCCCCACCCAGCTACCTGTGGGTGAGACTGCAAGAGAGTGCGTGATGCTATTGTGATCGTAGCAGACTCAAAGTGTTTGAGACCAACACTCATCAGATCTGGGCTGGGTTCATGTGTTTACCAGCGTCAGACGCTCTCAGCCTCCAGCCCGTGTCCACAGTGAATGTAATTTTGGGAGTTTTCTAACAGTGTTGACGATAATGATGATTCTTGTTATATTGATGTTCTGTGTGAGAGAGGGAGAGCCGCCCTCAAGCTCGGGCAAGATGCACTTGATTTAACTTCTTTCGGCTCTTCTCCTGAACGACAGTTGGGAAATTGCTGCCCTCAAGAGCTCCTTTGAAATATCGGAGACATTTACTCTTCACACGATGTCCCCAATGTGGCGCAAACTCTCACCTTCGTATATGAACACACAAACGATAAAGCACCCCGTGTTAGAGTGTTAACACACTCTATTAGAATATTTCTCGTTTGCATCCTCTTATATTTAAGTGCACAATGCTGTCAGTGCACTTTGGAAACAATGTGTATTTTTTTCTATACACAGATTCTTTTGTAGATGAATAAACAAAAAAAAACTAATGTCAGACGAGGTAAACTTTGTTAAAGTCAGTTGCAAAGCTCCTCCAAACTTTCACTGAGGCAATAACAGAATCACACAAAGACTCCAACGTTCAGCAGGGCTGTTTTTAGCTAAAGCAGCAGGAGCTCCCGGCTGCGGCTGCGTGTGTCGGGTGTGTTTGAGATGAGAGTGGTCATGTGATCTCAGGCAGGTACAGTATTCACATTCGAGTCCCGTCTATGAGTTTCTATCTCAACATTCAATGCGAGGTTCAGCAAAATCAAAAGTATTTGTGATCTGTTTGTGTGTAATTTGAACCAAGATTTACTTCTGCGTTCACATACTTTTACTTCCCTTTTCCAGGGCGGTAAATGTTTTTTATATGTATCTATTACACAAAGTGCCACGTGCTGCATTTCAATCACCAAAGGCATTATGTGCACAAATTGAACTTTTGAGTGAGAACCAACTTAGGTCAGAGAATCTTTTTTTTTTTTTTTTGCTAAAACTTAAAGAAAGTGGAGTTAAGTATATATAAGTATATAGTGTATATTACTTCAGTGGTGTATTTAGGTATTGTTACCACTCTGGAAATGGATGGATGGATATTAATACCACATTAATTTGTCTTCTTTCCAGATACTTGGACAATGTTTCAAGTATTTTTCTGGCACAAACACAGTTAAGTGTATTTGATCTGACTCGTCGGGCGTCTCTGTACAGGATTCTAGTTCATCTAACGGTACCACAAATTGGCCAAGTGTAGTTCTAAATTTATCCCGGGCATTTCAAATGATTACGATATAATTACTGAATTCCAGGTTCGTCGGTGTGGCATGAAAAGCAGTTTCTATGTCACTGAAGTGACGCTTCGACAGAAAGGTGTATTTGTACACGTAAAGCAACAACAGACGCAACAACAGTTGAAAAGCTTCGCTGCCTCTCAGGAGGAAGTCGGCGTTCGGTCATCGTGTCGTGTGTCTCACGCAGCCCCTGACGTCGTCTTTGCAGCTCTTCCATTCTTAACTCAAATGAGATTTTAAAAATGTAAAGCATTTTAAATCTGATGAGTCATCGTTCAATAATCTAGCAGTTAACTTCAAACCAGCGTCACATGATGCGACTCCTGAAAGTTTTCTATTTTCTGAGGTCGCACAAGTGCGTCTGTCAGCATGCACATTTATTTTCTGATAACTTCCGGCATCGTATCCCCACCTGATTCCCCCCCACACTTAGCATTAACTATTATTTATTTGTATGTTGTTTTTTTTTACCACAAGAACAAATAGAAAACGAGGAGGGACAAATAGATATTTACACTATTTTTTTAGTTTTGTGTGAGTCCTCAAAGCTTTAAATGTGTCAGGATATTCTATCAAGAAACATTATGATGCAATCAGGTCTTTTTGTTTGCGGAGTAACATTTCCAGCCAACAATGTCCAAAGCTGAAGGTTTAAAGCTGGACTGACCCCCGCAGAGCTACATCACCTTAAATCAAGTGAGACATGTGTCGTCCACAGCTGACTTCATCGTTGTTTATCAAAGGAATACGAGCTGTTACCAAAGCATTTGCCTCAAATGAGAGAGCGATGATATGTAACCAAAACTGATCCAAACTTGATGAAGCACCTGTCTTGAGCCAGAAGTGAAAAGATCTGTCTGGTGGCTGGAAACCTTTGAACCCTTTTACTGAAAACAGAAAAAGGTGATCACATTATCAGTGAGCAGTTGAACACTTACGACCGGTCGTAATCTCGTTTTGCCAAAGAAAATCTTTTTTCTAATCTCTTTCATTAACTGAAGCTTCACTCCGGTGGCAGTTGGACATCGCTGCTCGGACTTCCGTTTGTCTTCTAACTTCGCTTTAACACTAAAGTAGCAGTTGATTAAGATTCACCCTCGAATAGGCCGACGCGTCTTTGTCATCCGTTGTCCGCCTTCTTCTCATTCACGTTTCCTGTTCTGTTTTCTTAAGAGAAAGCGTGGATGCTATTTACATGATCAGCTGTG
>CAAKHC010006754.1:35477-59625 GCA_901007825.1 Macroramphosus scolopax
CTATGATCCCCCCCCCCCCCCCCCCCCAATCGAGGAATATGTCCGCTTTCTCTACCAAAGGAACATTTGCTAACAATGGTTGTGTAGTTCTGTTTAAATGTGTCGTCCTGATCAAGACTGACGTCTGAACCGTGTATGAGGGGAACGATAACAAGCACGTTTTGGCAGAAGTACGGTTGGTCTTTTTGCCTTTTTATGTGGCCGACTGGAAATCAGTAACTGACTGTCAGTCCTCTCTGGTGATTAGTCTCTTAGGGAGAATGACTGTTCGTTTGCAAAGAAAAGCTGCTGTTGCTTTTCCCCCCTTTTCAAAAGTTCAGTGATGTAGTGCAATATCTGAGAGATGCCCAGTGCTTCACACCTTTTGTATGTATGTTGGGAGCGATCAGAGGCTTTAAGATGGAGACATTTAATGTTTGCATCTGCTCATAGACAAAAGATAAAATGCATTTTTGTAAAATCCAGGGCTACCCATCGCCGTCCTGCTTCATGGCTTCACCAGCTAGTCTGCAAGAATCCAGCTAATCCTCAGAGAAGAATCGGCACACACACCTCAGGTGTCATTAATCCCCAACATCGCTTCAGCCACACCTTCAGTCAACCTGTGCTTATTTTTAAAATGTCCAGTTGATGAATGTAATGTGTTCTCGATACTGTTTCTCCTGTTTAACTTAGCACTGTAAATATTCCAGTTCAATCCAACATCCTCACAAGAAACAAATGACAACCACAACAGAGCTTTTTAAGTCTGTCGTCGTGTTTGCATCCCTTTCAGCTCTAAATTATATCAACTGTATATTTGACTTTTGTAAAATAAACCTAACCTATAAAAAAAACACCACCTCACATGATGGACGTGTGCTTGTCTGGAGTCTGTGTTATCTTGTTCTGCTGGTACAGGCTGTACCAAGTCCTGAGCATGTGAGGAACCAGGACAAGATGATCCTTGTTCCGGCGTCAGGATGCAGCTGAAGGTGATATTATGTTCTGTGATAAGAGGTCGGCTCGTATTGCATCTACTTCCAGGCGAACTACAGACGACATTAAACCCACGACTCCAACACTCCAAAAGATGTCTGATATTTAACATGTTAGTACACGGATCGACCCCGGCAGCAGGAAATGGTCAAATTGAGTTAAATATATAAAGGCTCCTTTCCAGAGTGTTGAGATTATCATCACTGTTGCACTAAAAATGAACCCTTGTACTGTTGTAGCTTGTTGGTGACGTCTGGCTGACGTTTGTAAAATATTGTGCTGCACTAATATCTTCATCAGTAAAGCAGCTGTAATGCATTTAAAAAAAGACTTTGAAGCTTCAAGATTAAAATTCTTCAACGTGATAGGAGAATCTGAGAACTATCAGTTTACTACTTTAGTTTGAGGTCCACTCAAAATGAACCTCTCACTTTGTCTTTTCAATATTTCTGGTCATCAGCTCAGTTCACTCCTGGATGAGGTTTTTTTTTTTGTACTTGAGCTGTACTTTAAACCTGCAGTGCTCATCTATTGGCTCCACCTTCTGGCAGTTACAGGAATAACAATCAAATTAGTAAAGCTACATGATATGGCTTTACAAAAACAATTAGTTGACGCATTGAAGTTTGTAACAGGTTTTTCCAGTGTAGATTGTTGATTTATGGGAAAATATGCAATAACTGGGACAACTTTCCCTGGTCTCCCGTAAAAGCCAGATAACTTCATATATTTTACAAATGCCATCGTGTCTAAGAGCACGAACATCCATGTCTCTTCTGTCAGCCGCTCTAGGAACTTTCCTTGGAGGCTTGTTAAGTTTTTCCGCCATTCTCTGCTGCCTCAGCTCATCTCTGACAAACCAGCCATTACCGGATGGTGTAAATTGCCTGATTCCAGATGCACCAACGCAGAAACCTCCTGCCAGACAACAGATTTAGAGACTGACTACTGTGAAGTGAAGAAATACTTAATCAGCATTGTGAGGAACTCATTTGGCCGGGACTTGAAAGTAACAGATGCTCATTTATATTTGAAAGTCTCTCTCTCTCACACACAACACACACACACCAGCTTTAAGCCTGATAAACCTTAAAATAAAACACAATCACATTAGGCCGTTCAGTTTTTAAAACTTTTTTTATTGTTTTTTATTTTTTTTGCTCATTTTTAAATTATTTATATTATCTACAAAGTAAAAGTTTTAACTTAAAAGTTACATAAGGGTCAGGTGAGAAGTGGGTTCTGATCACCTCAGCCATTATAATTTCATAAATAACGTTTCTCCTGTCTCCTCTGCGCTGCCAAAACGGGTTTAGTTCACAGGAAGCTTCTTGTCGTGGTTTTCTTTTTAGTTCGGTTAGAAACCTGTCGTGTAGTCTGGAAACAAACGCAGCACATAGCAGCAGCAGCAGCAGCAATAAACAGTAGGATTAATACTGTCTAAAAGTTGGAAGATTTTTATCCATAACAAGGTGCAGACAAAATACAAGTTCCAGTTGAATTTTCTTCTTCACTCTCACCGATTAGTTTCTCTCATTCTCTCTTCCTCACTTGGCAAGCTGACTCAAATTGCAATTTGGGACCCCTGGAAAGTGTGTGGATGTCAATAGGGTCAAATTTGGAGCAGCCTTGTCCATTAAAACTATCTCGTTAAAACATGTCACTGCATCAACCTGTAACATTCTCTTATTGCCTAGACGGGGAGGGAGGGAGGGAGGGCAGGGAGGGGAGGGGAGGGGAGGGGAGAGAAAAAGCTGATGTGAAGCATGTCTGGTGAGGATGAGGAAACAGAAGAGGGAGGGCTCCCATTCTCTTCATCGCCTGGTTATGAAGGCTCTGGTTGAGAAGTGGGACACAGACCGGGTCCCTCTGCTCGCTGGCGCCCTCTATCTACAGCTGCTGCTGATGATGAGGTTGCACTGCAGGGATGAGACAAAATGGGGGAAATGTATGTCGTGAATGACATGAAATCAGTTTGTCAGGTGCTCGTATTTACATTCAAACTGATCTTGCTTGCGGTCCCCTGTTCACAAAGGCCATTAGAACATCCCTTTCTAATTTTAAAATGTGTGTGAACGTATAACTGTTAAAAGAGCTACTCATGAGATGAGGTACAATGACGTGCTAATCATGGTCAGACAGTATATATAGTACATTTTCAAACCTCCTCCCCCCAGCAGGAGTGTGCTGGTCAACAGAATGAACGTACCTTGTGGATGTGCCAGGTAAGAGAAATGTGTAGTGGTGGAAACAGGGATGTGGTTGAGGGCGGTCTGGGGCATGGCTTGCTGCGGGCCTCCAGGAGGACCCTGGGTAGCCATCAGCATCATCTGGGGGTGGGTGGAAGCCGGGTGGTGAGATTGCACTAAACCAGACTGCATATGGGCCTGGGGGGTGATAGAGAGCGTGTTGGTGAGACGTGTGACCGCAAGAGAAGACGTGTGACAGAAAGTGAGAATGTCAGGGAGACAAACAGAAGTTCATTAAAACCCTGAAACAGGCGAAACAGTCACGACTGTTACTGCTCCAGTGTGTCTCACTGAGCATGGCACTTCTAAATGAAATAAAACAAGTTTTGATGGTTAATTAGTGAGCTTTCGAGGTGCTGGTACAAACTATCTGGACAGCTTGTGTAGCAACTTCAGTCCATACAAACTTGCAGACTCGCCTCAGGTTCGTGCGTCAGCCCTGCGCAGCCGGGATTTGTATTTCCTTGACAACAGGCCCGTTTGAAGGTGTGTCTGTAAACTGATGACGCCCTTGTATTGAGTTAACAACACAGCGAAATGATCCGTGGCTGTAAACGGTGGATAAACACTGCGTTTTATATAATTAGTACTAAATAAAAGTCATAAGTTACTCTGACTTTTATTCTGAAGCAGAAAAGAAAAAACTCGACCTGGCAGCTGCCGACATGAAACGGTAAAATAAAGCAGATATATGAAAGTTGAAACACGGACGCAGATTGAAACTAGACTTCAGACTACAGGGTTTCAGTTAGAAGCCACAAAAGTATTGAAAGCTGAACAGACGTTTAAAAACGTCTCTGATCCCCCCCGCAGACGCTAGTTGACTCTCGCTAAACTCTTGGAGGCGGGTCTGGCGGGCTTCGGCCCCACTCCAGAGAAGGTCCTTCTCAGGGGCTTAAATTGCCAATGCAAATGCAAATAGGCATGCTGTGGTTTGATTTGGGGGCCAACCCCATGAGTGTCTGGACAGTTTGAGCACAGAGTGCTGGAGGTCACCACTGTTTTGCAGTTGCACACCTGCATTCACGCCTCTACTGATTAATTGAGAAGCAAATCTGTTGTGTCAGATGTTCGTGAGACGGACAACTGAAAAACACAAGAGGAGCCTTGAACACATTTTATGTTTCCACTTTGGACCGAGGCAGGCTAACTCTCTCCCCATGCTTCCAGTTTGTATGCTAGGTTTTTGCTAACCACATCCTGGCCCTGACATCGATTAAGGTTCTCAATTTATGGTCTGAAAGAAATTAAGTTAGAAAATGTCCTAAAATGATGGACTATTCTGAAGCGGTCCAACCCTCTGCGGTGATCACAAAGAGAATGGGAGCATTTCTGTGGAATTAAAATGGTTGACATTGTGCTTTGATTGATGAAATAGGTTTGTTTTCCCTCCACATAAGGCAGTGTGCCATTTTCCTCTTAATACCAGTAGAGAAGTTACACATGTTCATCTAAATGAAATGTCAAGCTGCCAAAACACACAAAACCACTGAAATCAAAGTATGAACTCACAAACGTTGGGCAATTCATAACAGCGAAACCTTCTGGAATAGAAGCCAGATTTCCTCAATCCCATATTCAAATTCCTGCCCAATCAGATTAGTTACCTGCTGCACGTGTGCCATGTGATTGGGGTTGTAGCCGTGCTGCACCTGCTGCGGGTGGATATAAACAGTCTGCTGGGCAGAGGGGAAGGATGCCTGGGGGGATTGAGGGTTTGGCCCCGGAGTCATGGAGGGGGGCGTGGGGGCCAAGGCGGAGTACATCTGCTGCTGCGGCTGGTTGGCCAGGTGAAGGGCCTGAGCTGCTGCTGCTGCTGCTGCGGAACACATTAACACAGGCAGAAATATAAATATCAAGTATTGTCCTCCATTATAAAATAACCTACTGCAGAAGTAAAGTACTCCAAACGTCTTAGGCAACACTTTCCCCTAAATGTCCTCACCTGCTGCCGCCTGCTGGTGCTGTGGGTGCTGGACTGGGCTGGCGGCTGGGTGGTTAGGGGGACCTCCATGCTGCGGGGGACCACCTTGCTGACCTTGGCCCGTGGGTGTAGCAGAGGGCTGAGGGTGCTGCGGATGTGGATGCAAGGTGGCACTGGGGTGTGGGTACTGCTGGGGCATCGGCCCTGGAGACACTGCGGGACACAGGATGGATTAAACACGGAAGTCTGACTAAATGATAAAAAGGAAGGAATGTAAAGTGAAAATAACTTCCTCCAAAGTATAGCCAGTACGCTCATACACAAGTGAGTGGTGACCTACCATACATGGTGTGTGTCTGCTCTGGGTACTGTGTAGTTGAGGAAGAGACGAGGCCGGGTTGGCCGTGCCCGTGTGGCGCCATCATCCTGGCATTGCCCTGCATTACCTGACTGAACACATGCTGCGTCTGGAGGGAACACCGGGACAGACAGGGGACATTAGCATAACAACACTAGCATGACAGCCGGTGTTGGTCTGTGTGTGAGGACCATGTTCAGGTCAGTAAACACAGTATCAAGTATCAAAAGGTTCACATCACACATCTGGTCAGTCTAATTTTGTTACTATTTGTAGGGCTTGTAGTATCACATCTGTCCATGATAAGAGCGCCAAAGTATCCGAGCCATGAAGAATCTCTGCTCCACATGCACGATACAGCAGGCATAAAACTGTGAGTAGTGGTCCTAAACCTTCAAAATGCTGATGCCAATCTTCCTAACTGCCTCTCTGTTCCTGCTGTTGTTTTATCACAGCCTGCTGCTTACAGACAGGTAACATTTCAGGTGGAAGAGCCAAAAGCCTGCAGACTTCACCACAAATCAGTAGCGATAAAACACTGAGCTCAGGCTGGCACATTGTCAAGCTACTGGAGTGGAGACATCTGGGAGACAAACGGGGGTTTAGTAAACAGCTTGGAGGGACAAACTGCCCGGACTAACCGATGGTACAAGAGCAACCGTAATAGTTACACATGTTTTTGTATTGTTCTCATACTGGCAGAGTTATGTCTTAACCTGTGATTGGTAGTGTGGCATCTGCTGCACCAGTGGCTGACTGGTGAACTGCTGAGGGCTGCAGGTAAAGTACTGGGCAGGGTAAGCGGGGCTCTGTGCTACAATAGGTGGTCCTGCTGCCGTCGCCGGGTGCATCATGGTGGGCGTGCCTTGAGGATGGTGCTGGTCGGACCTCTGTTGGGGCATGTTGGGTACTGGTGATTCCAGAAGGGAGAAGATTTGGTTTAACATATAACACAATCCTGGAGGAGTTAGAAACAGTTTTTAAAGGGCAAGAAGTGCTGTGAACTGTTTAGTGCTACATTGTTATCTTTCCACTAGGGTGATATGACAGCATGTATATTTTTCGACTGTTTTCACTGGGGTGTTTTTTTTGTTCTAGTCTGTCACCAGACTGATAACAATGTCACGCTGGGATAATAAAGCTATTCAATCAATCGCCCAACTAGTCGATTACATACTTTGCACCCTTTCTTGTCAGAATCCTGGGAGCAGTAGGAATTCCTTTCTGTGGCTGGTAGCATTATTGTTTAGCTCCTCGTCATGTGACTGCCACGGCTGTCTTAGTTCATTTTATTAAGAACCACAAGAAGTAAAAACACAACATTCCCACCTCAAACAGACTGTGTAAAAGGGGCTATAGAGGCCACAACACAAAAATATTATCACTTGAGAGAGTGTGCTATCAAAAGAGAAAGCAGTTGATTGTTCTCACCTTTACCTGGTCTGTATTGTTTTGACTGGTTGACCGTCATATGAGGCATCTGAACCTGATACATAGCTGGAGACTGGAGGGAGGAAGAGAACGAGGATGGTAGATGGAAGAAAAACATTTACATTTTCAGATTGTCTCAGGGTGCTTTAGCATGAATTCTTAAGGAATGAAAAGAAGCCCTTTAAACAAACTCAGCTGAGTTTTTGTTTCGTTGCTGTGGGACTACCTTTACTGTCCATCTTTGATGCCTGACATTACGTATTCAGTCCTGACTCACACAGACAAAACATAAAAGGACACAAGCATGTGAAATTGTTGGGTTTATCTCTTACCTGGGGTCACATGCATGCTCTATGCCTTTCTATCATTTGGAGAACTATGATTATAACCCAACACTGCTTGTTAACTTATTGTTTAAGTCAAATAAGACACCATGTATTTATATTAAATACAGTACTGCAACAAAACTAAGCAGGCTTAAACTTCTACAGGCTTACAGCCATTTGTTTGGTAAACTAACGCTGCCAGAAGAAAATATGATGAGGTCACAGGTCAATCTGTGATAACAGTTTCAAATGGATTGCAATAAGAAGTTGGCAAACCAACATCTGATGGAATTAATTCCACAAGCAAGCAAACATCTCAGAACTGATTGGGCTTTAAAAACCAAAAGTATTAAAAAAAAATGGAATTCTTAAAAAAATAAATTCACAAACCTTCCATATTATGCTTTTCTAATGAAGCGAGAGACAGAGAGAGAGAGGGGAGGAGGAGGAGGGGGAGGAAAAGAGAACCACTCTTTAGTTGTTCACCAAGGTTATTTTTCTTTACACGTGTCTGATGTTGGATCACCAAGTATTTCTTAAAGCAACGTAGGAAATATAGATTTACTTCTACAAAAGCAACAGCAATGTAATCACAAAAATACACAGAAAATGCATTTTCACATCATTCTGTATACAAACGTCATATATGTCCACCATATTGTCAAAGGATTCCTCTCACTAAAGTGATCATTCAGATTGTACCAAACTTGAAAATACCAAAAGAAAAGACTAAAATGTGTCATATCTAAAAGATCAACTCTGGTATAAATCTGGAGGAGAGGAACACCAATGACAAATCAGAACTCTGGTGATGGTGTGTAGAGTTTCAACCAGTCTTGTATAGTTAATGAGCTACTCGGGGTCACTGTGAACATCTTTCTCCATGCAGCACATGTCAGAATGAAGGCCTGTGTCTCACCTGCACTCCGGGGCTAACAGGTGTGAGAGGATACATCTGGGGAAAGCAGACTGGCTGTCCGTAGACAGCTGATGGTTGCTGGACCACAATGGAGGGGCTGGGCTGACCCTGGGGTCGGGGGGGTGTTGGGGTGTTGGCTGGTTTGGGCTGGGGAGAGAGCACACACCCGCAGGGCCAAGACATTAATACACAATCACACAGTTTCAATTTGTGTTATTTATTCCAGGTAGTCTGGTAGCAGCAGGACATACTGACCTGCGTGTTGAGCCTTGGCTTGAACTCATTGGCGTTGGGATTTAGAGTTGATTTTCTGACTTGACTGCAGGAAGAAAAACAGCAAAGATCCTTTAAAAACGCTGGCACACTGTAATATTGACCATTACTAATACTGTAAAATAATCCCTTTTCAGGATGTTTTCAACACTCCTCACCGTGTCCTTGGCACTGATGTTGTAACAAACAGTCAAACGGAGGTAAATGAGGTATTTTTTGGGTATTATTTGCACTGCAAATCTCTTTCCAGTGATGGCACGCTACTGGGATCAACTGAATAAACTACAGTGGCTGGGTTCTTGTTAATGAAATACAGACGTGTGGCTAATTGATACATTTCCATTTGTTTGGGGCAATAGTGGAGGTCACAGGCAAAGAGATACAAACTCTTCTTTGTAAGATCAAGTCAAATATTGACTATCTATTTTTGTCTTTTCAAAAGATTTGTTGACAAAATGAAAATAGAGAATATTGGTAGACTGTGATATGTACTGTCTGTTTCACTTACTCTTGTACTGCCTCCTTCTTCTCCTCCTTCTCTTCATGCTTGGCTCCACTGAAAGTAGATGTGGCTGTTGTTTGAACCCCCTGTGATGTCACATCAAGCCCTGCTCTTTTCTGGTCTGGGGCTGAGGGGGAAGGGGACAGTGCGGCGGGGCTGCCAGGCTTACTCGTGTTTGTGGTGGATGCTCCAGTGGCATTTCCAGAGAGGCCAGCAGCAATCACTACATTATCATCATTCCCTTCACGCCCCACTGTGGAGGCTTTGTCCAAGGGAAGGTCTTTGGGTTTGTCCGCTGGATCCCTGGGAGGCTTGGTCATCATCTGGTCAAAGGCAGGTTCTGGGTTTGAACTAGACTGCAACTGAAGTGTGGAAGGTGAAGACTTAGAGGCTCATAGAAACTAAAGTGGACACTCAGTGACATGAGATTAACGTCTTTCAGTAATCTACAAATCAAAACAGACTTACCCTAAAATCGACACTAAATTTCTTTAGATTATCTATTTGTTTTCTGTGGTCTTGTGCCATGGAAGGGGGTCCTGTAAGGTGAAGAGAGATCCTTTAGGATGGGGTTTGAAATATACTACAAAATAGGGAAAGTGGTGACAAACCAGTGTCTCAATTAAAGGTTTAGTTCAAAATCCAACTGATGGTTTTCTGAATACCTTTACAGACTGGTCTGGCGATACTAGGTGAGCTGTCCAAGGCCTTGCTGTTCTCCTTGTTGGCTGTGGGAGATGTTTGTCTTGTCTCCTGGACACGACACTCTTTTGCTGAACAGAGAAAAACATTTGCTATTGACATAAAAACAAAGCGATGATTTGTGTAAACATTCTGTCACTGGGTCACAGTAAGTGCTTTGTGGGTAAACCTGGAACATACCATCTCCTGATGGAGAGGCAACCGTGTTGTGGGCAGGGCTAGCAACAGTAGGAGAGGAAGAGGATGTTTCTACAGGTGCCTGGGGTGATGGGAGGGAGGAGGAGGCAGGGGAGGCTCCGCCCATGCTATTCTGTCGGGGGGAGCGGGGTCTGTGAGCTGAGGAAAAAGGAGCAGAGAGATGTCGGATATCACTTGCTACACAGTCGATTGCTCAAAACGTTAGTAGAGATTTACAAATGCTAAAAATGTATACGATCATGAATGCTCAAAGGCCATCCAAAGGACCTAATTTAGTCTCTATTTAGACTCTGCTTCACTGTGTGATATCGCTAGAATATAAAGGAAGTAAAACAAATAAATAAAAAAGGAAAAGGAGTAGACTGTTTGTACCTCCACTAACTACTGAAGACCAGGTTCCTCCAGAGGAGTTGCTTCTGGTTGGCGGAGTCACTGGTATCTCTCCTTGGGCATTGTGGGAAATTAAGTCCACTCCTGGAGGGACTCCAGTGGTCCGGCAGGGGGGCACTCTGTGAGCACGGGGTGTCCGCTGGGATTTTGGAGACATCCTTGGTGGACCTGCAGATGGAGGACAGATGAAGACAGAAAGTTCCATAAACAATCAATGGAAGAGAGTGGCGTCTCTTTCCGTCTCTCCTGCCGTGTAGAGGTTTCTCTCCAAAAACCCAAGCATCTTGATTGATGACATCTCAGGCCAAGATGCAAATATCACACAGGTAGTGTTGTTTAGTGACATGCACGTTAGTGAAGAAACAGCAGATGTTCCTGCAAAGGGATTAAAAACCGCACACCACACTTCAAACCACACCAAGTGAGCTGTGAGACGAGAAATATAAGAGAAAGGGTGAGGTGGTAATGAAAGGAGTCACTGTTTAGCAGAGTTGGTGAGGTTAATGAACTGTGTCTGTCTCACAGGTGACAGCTCGGTGCAGATTTGGTCTTCGGCTAAACATCAGTTGAATATTTACCAGCCGCAACAATGTGAATCGATCTCACCTATTGAGTGTGTGTGCGCGTCATGGCGCCTACTGTAGCAGGAACTACCATAAACGGCAGTTTTAAGTACTTTAGCAGGTTTTAAGAAGTCTGTGTCTGTCCGTGTGTGGACGGATTTTGTCACCAATAGCATCACGACAGTGCAAGATACCTGATGATGATTTGCAATTAAATAAGAATGCAGTAATCTTGAATTTGCCGATGCCAGAACGGCAACAGACTTAAATCTTTAACTGAGAAGTCAGTGAAACCTTGCTTTTTTTTTAATTTAGTCACCGAAGAATTGTGGGAATATGTAAAATAAGGGTATAAATTCCTACATCATTCTCCCACTATGGAAGCAAACATCCAAAAAATTAAAGATGAAAGTTGTGACTTAAATAGCATCCATTGTTAAAAATCCCCAAAAAAGAATCCTGACAGAAAATGAATCACTGTTCAGCAAAGTAAGGACCAACTCATGGTGTTTAAATGTACCGATGAAACGGAATGCTGTGGGGTAACATCACCTTCCCGTTGACTGCTCCATCACTAAATATTTATCAATCTTGGTAGTCATGTCTCCGTGTGACATGTGACAGGTGACATGACCCCTGCTAAACAGAAGAGAAGCACACAGTGCAGTGCTTCCATATACCGAAGTGAAATTGCCTGATGCACTGACGAAGGATCAGCTTTGAGGCTTACTAAAGTTTCATTTGTGTGAAAATTGCAAAACTGACCCCAAATCAGCCTGTAGAAGCAATTTCACTGTACTCTTTGTTTCCACACCAGACCTGGGCAAATGGATTTTTGAAAGTAGTGTCCTTATTTAACATTTAAGAATTTTTTAACAGGTTTGAAGATTAATGGGAATATAATTTAGCTATGATCAGTCCATCCACCTTCAAGTCATGCCTTTGCCCAGGTCTACTCCACACTAATGTGGGTACCTTCTGAAGACATGCGTTTGGGCAGAGTGGAGGCTGGCGATGTAGGCCCATGGTGGGAAAAGGAAGATGAGGAGGGATAGGAGGGGTGGGATGAATGAGAGGGAGGCCTGGAGGGTCGAGAGGGGGGTCTGGAGGGTGGCCTGGTGGGCGTGGTTGCCCGAGGAGGCAGGGAGGAGGGGCCAGACTGGTAACGAGAGGGGGTGCGGGAGGAAGGAGATGGACAGGGTGAGGGCCAATGGGATGAACCTAAAGGAAGGAAGGACAAATGATCAAGGATGACAAACAGCAGATGATGACTGATTAAATAGGTGGGAAAAGTATAGCAAGAACAGAAAGAATGGTGAGATTAATAAACGTGAGAAAGAAAGGCAAGGCATGATTAATCTGATTTACCTAACATGTGTAAAGTAGGACAAATGACTATAATTAAACACATACGAGCATCCCAGAGACTCATAAGCCAAAGTCACCACCAGCTTTATTCTTAAATAGTTGAGGATGACGGGGGGAAAGAGACCAGCCAATGTTCATCGGAATGTGTTTCAACAGTTTTTCTTCAACTAAAAATGTTGTTTAAAGAGGTTTAGAAATATCCCCATAGGTGCGTGTCATGGACTATCCATACCTCCATTAACCACCCTCTGGTCGGTACCAGAGCTGGGACTGTAGTCGTGAGGTCCAGTTCGAGGAGCTGAGGGTCCTGCAGAGCTCTGAGCAAGACGGGGTGAATTCTGGCGTCCAGGCCCCCATGACATTGCCTCCCTGTTCCTCTGACCTGGGGGAATGTACTTATTCTCCCTGCACACAAACAGGATAATAGTCAAGATAGCAAAGTCAGGAACTTAATCTTCAAACTACTAAATTCAACATCAAATCAGCTAAAATGTTTTTATTTAAAAAATGGATTTAATTTAATTATTTCTTACAAAATAATGTGAATGTGTCGACGTATAGGATAAGTCTGCAAATATTAACATCAAACTACTCAGTTAAAAAATTGCCAAGTCAGCTCTATGACATTCCTGAACTGCAGCTAACTGCTACCTTGCTGTTGTACTGCTGCATTACAAAATGGAACTCCCACTGTAGCACAGATCAAAAGCCTAACCAACGAGCCAGTCTGGACATTCACAGATTACAAACACACTACCCAGTAACAGAACTATGTCCTGGTTTCACCTGCTTAATGTGTGAATCTCTCTTTCCCCTCGCATCACAGCAGTATATTTCTCCTCCTCAGAGCGATCATCATTCTCCAGGGCCACACGGGCCTTATATGTGGCGCTGGCCTCAATCTCCTCTGCCAGCTGGGCAGCACGCGCTTCCCTCTTGAGGAACTCCTCTGAGTTGTCCCGCTCCAGTGGGACCCTGGGATACAAGCTCAGGTCAGACAAGGGCAGCAGCGGGATTATTGTGACTACATCCCCCTTGATTAGTTTCAACTACAGTCATTTGGAGTCCAAATAAAAAGGTTTAATGGGTGATACAGCACAGTCTATTGACCATATCTTCAAAAATAGATTGAATTATATACAATATCTTCGGATCATGCAGATTATTTACATGCAGGAGCATGAGCTACAGAAGTCCATATGTTGTGACAGTTTGAAGAAGGTGATGCTATTTGAACATGTACACTACGTTTCTTACGTATATGTGGACAGGCTGCTGTCATATGTAGACAAGACTCCATACTTTTCCTCATTGTACTTGAACATGTCATTGGGGTCCCAGCCGTTTGACTAATATGATGAGAAAGACAGAGAGAGAATTGGTTACTTATAAATAAAAATAATAAATGATTTCCTGTTTTTAGTGATGCATCAGTGTCAGTTTTCTTACCACATCTGTATCCAGAGACTCAAGACTGTCAGAGTTATGGGTCTCTCCTCCATCCCAGGGCTCTAGATCTTTCTCTTTGTGTTCACCATTGATCCGGCCACCCACTGCTGCATCTGTGAAGTTATCTGCGACACACAAGAATCCATATTTATGTTCAGCAGGCTGACAAATACACACAGATGCTTATCATTATAGGCAGTCACGTGACTGAACTCTCACTGCGTCTGCATACAAGAGCTCAAAGAGCTTCTGCACAAACACTCGCAGAAGAAGACTATGTGGAAGAGTAAATAGCAAAACGAACAGAGGTTCAAATGGGTTGGGAAAAGGCTTTTTAAGAAATTTGAACTTTTTCTTGAGATGTTTTTTATAAAGCTTACCATTAACATCTTATGATACTGGAAACAAGAATAATAAATAAGCCTTCTAAAGAAAGAGGAAAAGGGCAGCAACACTCACCATCTTAGCTTGTGACAAAAACAATTATTCAAGAGGTGTTTTGACATTTCAGCTGCTTTTCCTCACTTTGTTAATAACGAATCATGAATCCTGTATCTTCTGAATCTGAGAAGGTATGAAGTCTATGATGATGATAGTCTATAGTTTCAGGATGATTTGCTGTATTCTAGAGAAATTACAGAATACTTTGTTTGTCCTAACTAAAACCAGGAATAGGTTTGCTCAAGAAACCCACTAATTGTATTTAAAAAGAAAATGTTATCTCATGTCAGCCCAGGCCTGCTCTCACATTCCTTGGGCTGGCACAAATAGACTGTGCATGAAGCACATCAGCCACAACACAAAGTACATTGAAGCATTTATGGTACCGAGCAGGTCATAGTTAGAAATACTGCATTAGCACCATACAGGCAGTTGGGCGAACAGGCCTGGATTATTTTAACAGGGGTGGCTGGCATGCTATGTACTGTCCATAAAATTAAGAATGCTTACAAACCAGATGTGTGCATAGACAGAGTAAGCAAACATGCATTTAAATTGACTTCTTAATACAATCCTCGGAAAGCAAATTAAGTTGCTAGTGTTGCGTGTGAATGTGCAATCTGTTGCTTTCAATGGAAATCCAATTTGTAAGGCTGTAATTTCCCATTCCATGTTCCTTTGATTTGACAATTTCTTTGGAAATAACATTTTCTCATCTAAAAGATAAGGTCCGTTTTAAATTAGCAATGAGGCGAGTTGAGTGAGTCACTGTGGCAGTGTTGGCACTGCAGGCTAACTATAAATTGAAACTAAACTAACTAAATGTAGTTATAGTCATATTTAATTCTTTATTTAACTTAAAGCAACAACCAGAAATGAAAACTATAATCCTAAAGTAAATTACTGATGAATAAAACTTTTAAATTAGTTAACTACATTCAAAACATGTATATTATGAAATGCCTCTCATAAATACTTGAAATTGTTGTAAGCACAAGGTCATGGATATAAATGACTAAGGCCAGGCTTGGCTTTAATTTTAAGCTTCAATCGTGCTCCAAAGTAAAGCTTTCACTGAAAAGTGTGTGATATAGAAACTTACTGTTCTTCCATTGAAAGCAACATCAAAGGGTCTGGTGAAAAGACAGACGGGGCAGAACTGACCTGCAGCAGATATTTCACTCTTATTTTAGAGTTATATGAGAGAAGTGATCCTCTAATAAAATCATCATATTAAATATAAAAAGCGGTTATAAGTAGCAACCAAAAGAGAGTCAGAAAGTTTGGATTTTGAGAATTTGACGTAAGATTATCAAATGATATGTTTGAGCACAGACAGTGCAGAGATGTGCGAGAGGATAAAACAGACATATTACCTGTGTCAGAGGAGACTAGACCATTGGAGAGGAGAGACAGACAGAATGACAGAGTCAGAAGATGGACTGACAGAATGACAGACTGGCAATCACATCAACAATTGACTTCCTACTCAACAATATTAGAAATGGATCAACTTTGTGTGGCTTTTATAGGAAAATTCCTTCCATATTTTAAAACCTGTGTCGTGGATTCACCGTTTTAGTTAAGCCACTTTCATCACTAGTACACTGCTGTGTAGACCGAATTATGGGATATGTAACATTAGCAATTGTGCTTTATATCTTTTACTTTTCCCCAAAGCAATTTAAAATTCCCAGTAGTTTCAATTCAATGTGGTGGCCCCCGTCACATTTTCACCTGTTCATTTTCAGACCATAAAACTCCCACACTGTCATCATTGCTCAAAGGAGAATTGTGTGAGTCAAGATGAATTAGCTAGAGAAGACTCATTCAACCTTTATTGAGCGTCCTTGCTGCACCAGGGCAACCTTCGGACCAATCAATAGATCACATTAGTCTTGATTGATTGGCCACTCAGGGCAGACACACAAGATTTAACTTAGGACAAAGTCCTTATGACATCAAGCAGTGAATACAGACTGATAAGGATCAATACGTTGTGTGTATACACTGATGGGCAGTCATTCTGCCATGTGTTTATTTTTGTGTGTGCTATGAACACAAACCAACAAACTTACCTAGTTACACGGTGAATGCTTCACAATTGTTTAGTATCTATAATACTAGGTGTACAGTATACTGACTCTTATTGTCAAGATATTGCTGAACTAATTGAAAATAGAAAAATATATTTATTACCTTTACTGGCAAAATTCAGGTCAACATCTTTGAAGGTCACCACAACTACATCGGAGGCCTTGAAAATAATGCTCTCTACAATGTCCTCTTTCCTAGGGCCGGTGTTCGGCTCCGGGCTCTTTCTGTGGGCTGCATCCAACACCAGGTCACACTGAGGAAAAGTTTAGTGAAATCAGATTGAAGTGCAAACTCAAACACTACAAAAGATTAAACCATCTGAAGAAGAGTTGACACATGGAATATGGATGCCCAAATTATACATGACAGTGCATACCCTATACATGAATTTGTAGCACTTTTAATAATCGATTCATCATTTAAGTAAATGAATGAGGCATAACATTGCACAAACTGGAGGAATAAAAGCCAAAAGTGATACTCTGTTTTTTGTCTAAAGTGGTTAGTTTGCACGTGCAAGCACAATATGTTCAATTTCTTTGGGGTAATGATGGCTGACCTTACTCACAGTTCGATCATACCACATGACAGAAGACGCAGGAGATAAAAGTAGCATAAATATCAACTCTACTGTTGATGTGGAAACATGAACTGGTGTATCTTATTAATGTCCCATCAAGAATTGAGGTTAAAGCCCCGCTCTGTCAAATGAACTGGAAATAAACTTGCACCATTGCTCAGGTTAAGCTTTTAATTTGTGCAAAATTAAATTTCCCCACAGGGCAAAGATTGGGGAACACTTCAGCTTAAAAGGGAATATGGACTACATACTTCTCCTCCATAGAAGGAGAGACTGAAAAGGCGATCTTAGTCAAAGCCAACTCAAGGGTGAGGTTGCAATTGAATACTGGCTGGGCATTATCTTACCCACACAGTTAACCTCAATCATTAGTGCAGCTACTCAGGATATTATAAAATTAGCTCCATATTAACAACGAGAAAGAACTTCAAATGAGGTGAAATCCTTACCTCTGGACCGTATGTCTTGAACACTCCTTCATAGATTGCTCCGTTTTTCACCTTCAGTTCACACTTGGCCCCCTATAAATATATAGGCCTTCAATCATTCATTACATGGAACATTCATTCATATACTTAAGTGTCAATGTCCATTTACACATAAAAAGTTCAGAAAATCATCTGTCGTGAAAAAGAAATGCTTGGTCAATTTCTGTTTTGTTTATGCAAGCATCTGTCTCTACAAATCACACCGGCATGTTTTTTGCAGTGTAGACATTTTTGAAGATACAGCAAGTACAAAGACTGCAGTACATGCTACTGTTACTTTTTTCATTTACAATAAAATTGATTGACAAGGCTGTTCCAAAAAAAGGCTTTCTGTGATTATGATTTCTATTATGCACTCAACAAAATTCAGAAGGACACAGACATTTATTTGGATCATCATCTCAGATATCTACAAAGACAAATACACAGTAAACATACCACCACTGAAGTCAAGACATGGACCATCCTCATATTTGCATAAACACCATTGAAAATTACCTAAAGAAAAAACACAGTTAACATATAATGTTTATCACTTACAGAGTGTAATGACTAAGCTCATCAATGCTAGTGCTACTATTTGACGTGTTCCATTCCTCTATTAATTATACAAAGAAACTAATATCCGATCATCGGATTTATACTTTTCTTTTTGATAACTTTCATGCCTAAAAAATGATAAAATAAAATCACACGTCATTCACAGAACAAAAAAAATCAATGTTCCTTTGATATAGTGTAGCACTGTGAGGTACACCACACTGGCTCTCTTTCTAACCTTCCACTGAATTACAAGAATAAACTGTTCAAGCAGGTTACTTACTGCTGCAGGACCTTTACCACTGTGTCTTCCCCTGTAAGAGAAAAATGCATTGTTGACAAACTTGCCATTTGCCCTAATGTTCTTGCGAGCATGCTTAAACAAACCACTCTAAGAAGGAAACCTTCAAATGGAGTGACCAATTTCAGGAGGTGGTGATAAATGGCTAATTGCTGTTGGACATATTAGGCAAGAATTCCTTAACACATTATCACCACAAATGAAAGCCATGAATAGTTTTAGTTTTCGTCTTATTTAAATGCGAAGCAGATTTGAAAATGTCCCTCTTATATTTTGTTTTTAAGAAAAATATTCTAGGAGTTGCAGGTCAAACACGTTGTAGCCTAGCCTACATTTTTGTAGTATCTCCTAAAATGCACCTTGGTCAGCAGCTGGCACAGGGCCATGCACGCACACACGCTCTTGATTGCACATAGGCGTTGCAGGGAAATACTCATTTAAATACTCAGATGCTTACTGATAAATTAAAGCATCCGAGTTATTCCCAATAAATTAGTGCTTGTACGAATCTGTACAACTGGACCAACCTTATAACATCTCTGTAAGGCCCCAATAGAAACCTACGCAATGAATGGGGCGTACTGTCCTAGTGACCGGTGAATAGAAGCCTGACTACATTACAACTAATTTCGCATACATATGCAGTCATTGCTCTGACAGTACGTGCTCGCCTGATCTTAGGCTGACATGTTCAAAAATGTCATACTTCAAGGACATTATTTCATACGAGCAACAACGTCAAGGTTGAAAGCCCGTCGGTCTACAAATCCCCTTCTCTTCCTCACCCCTGTCTCCACACCCGCCCCTTCTTTCGTGCACCCACTCGTTTTATATCAATTCTTTGGCAAAAGCCTTTGCATCAGTGTTGCGGTAACGTATCTAACAACGTACATGTCAGTAAGATGAACAAAAAACACCGTCGTTTTATCGCAGTTTTTGGGATGAGCAATCGCCTGGACATGTCCCGATAGCCTGCCGCTGAGGCAAGTGCACGAGCTGTCAAACGGCTAATTAACGCTAGCTAAATTGACTCCAAGCCGATTGTAAACCGATATCTGAAACCTGGCAAGCCACTTCACTGCTTCACAAACGTGGGAAAAATACGATTCTACCCAAACATGTAAAAATAATTCAGAGTCACACGCAAACTAAGTTAACGTGCAAAAAGGAGGCAACGTTACGTCGAAGTTGCAACATTTTTGAGTCAAGCACAGGCCTAGCTAGTCAAACTGCATAGTGTTACCCTAGATGACCAACATGTCGCAAGGCCCAAATAACGTATACAAACGAGTACTAGTTTTGGACCACTTGACGGGGATGTCATCTCTTAAAACTGCCACTGTGGGTAGCTACTATGTGCACTTTATGGAAACAGAAAGAGTTACACCTCGCTGCTCTGTTATTATTTCGATAAGTCATCGTTTTTATTTCACAGACCTGCCCAGATTCTGTCTTCCCCCTCCGCTTCCTCCGGCACCAGAGGCAGCGGCACCACCGGCGCTGCCACCACCGGGCTTGCTGCGATTTCCACCGGCCTTCATTGACATTGTGATCCCATAAAAGATAGCGTCTTAAAACGACCAGCTTGACACAGCAATTCCCTGACAACGAGACGGTGTATGATTGTGACAGCTCGCTGCTGCCGTTAGCAATCCAAATATCTGGGTAACTAGCAGGCTAACGTTAATGTCAACGTGCCTCTTGAGGAAGATGCTATGCTAAGAAGCTAGCTGGCTTGCTAGCTAAATTAGCAACATGTACAATTCCTATTAAAACAGAAAAAAATATATTTTAAAAAAGACAACACGTGCCAATCACTTTTCCAAAATAAAGATGGATGTTACAGCTCTTATCAATTCGTTTTGTAATCCTAACAAAATAATACGATTATCTCAAAATTTCGTTTACTGCTATCTCGGGCTCTTTCCGTTGCTAACATTGAAAAGACCAAAACAGTCTGAAAGGGGACAAAAAACAGCGGAGGGATTATAGGAAATGCGTAGTGGCACATAACGTCCAACCAAATGTACCTACATTGTGTTATTTGTCAGATTACAGTCTGCTAAAAAGACAAATATAGTAATATGTGTTATACAGCAAACGAATTACATAGGCACTTGTTTATTTAAAACATTAACGTTACAACATGGTACTATTTTCAGGAAGTCCATGCATCCTCGATGGCTGTGTTGGGGCATCCACGTGAGCCGGCAAACGGAACACACTGCTGCATACACTGATGCACAGAAGCTTCTATTACACGATTACACATTGCATGTGTGTGTATATTAGTGACAACTATCACAAAGACAAATACTTCGCTTGCCCAAACTTGCATTTTGTAAATAACGGGTCTAGCCTCAACGCCCCTGCTTAAATGGATAATATCGATGGATATGGGAAGCTAAATGCTTGAACGGCAAACCCATGATATGCAATGATGTGAAGAAGTAAACTTTTCCCAGATCTTAAAAAAGGAAGGACTTTCTACATGCCACATACATACATTCTCTTTTAACCCCTTAACGTTTTTCTACCTACCATGACTGGAAAAGCTCAACAGATTTATGTAGGTAGGTTGTAAGACGTCCATTCCTGCTGAGAACAGTTAATAAAATTCGAACTCAATTTTTCTTTATCTTTTGGGTTTATGTTACAATAACCCATTATAATATCATGCAATTACAACATACATATTCGTAATGAAAGCCTAATGGGGTAAAACGTACAATTGCTAAAAAGTGATGAATTAAATTAGGTACAGTTACTGAAAAATTAAACGTAGGCAATGAAACAAAGTATTTCTACTCAATTACAGTCCACCACGAGGAAAGAAAAAAAAAAGCATGTATTCGTGCATTCATTCATCATTTCTATTAATATGAGACCTACAGCAAGGGACAACAGTAGTTTCTCGTTTTAAAGAATTCCCAGCCTCCGGGGATATTGAAATTGAACCAATAATTGTGCTAATATTTTGTCTCCATCATGTGGACAAATGATAGCAAAACTTGTAATTTAAAAAGTCTAATATAATGCCATCACTACATTTGTCGCATTGTTGAATTATATGGTTACCTCTCCAATCATTAAAGACGGAGCACTGTCATTTTCACTGAAATGAGTTTATTTCAGAGCCGGGTTTTGCAAGTGCATCGAGAAACTGCCAATACGAATGGAAATAAAGTGTGAAGAAATGAGTGCCCGAATCAAAAATATAGCAAACCACAAGACGAGCGATTAAATTGTAAACTTGGGCAAATTCATTAGACTATTAAAATGACTTTTTCTGTGCAGAATAGCGATGTACAAAATGTATAATGTCAGAAAATGCAAAACGAGTCTATGATTTTAGTCAGGCGATCTGTGTGAACTGCTATTGCGTAGTGCCGACTGTTCAATCGGGTTGTGTGTATCCCCTCAGACAAGATGCTATGGGATTAGCATATGAGATGCGTTTATTCCTTTGGTTAAACCAGAAAACATACCCCCTTTCCGCAAACGAGATACTGTTATAGTTCCGGATGAGCGCCAGCATGTATTACGCAATCTGGCGGACGGTTGTTAATATCCGTAGTAGTTCGTAGATCCAGCAAACTTCACTTGTCACCTGGGCTAACTCGGTAGCAGGTTAGCAAGATCGGCTCGACGACATAATAGGCTGCTCTGTTGTTTCAGCTAACCTGATTGGGAACACGGTGTGCTGAGCTCGTGTCGGCTTGTCAATTTAAGAGGGCAGTACCGGTGACTTCAGTTAAAAACCTCTGGTTTGCGTTATTTTTCACAGCTATCTTTAATGTGTGGCGGTCCACCCTGGGTGCGAGATGGAGTTGCATCTGCTTTCTTGCTAGGAAGCGAGCTAATAGCGGCTCAACCAGTCCCCAAGTGTCTTCGAAACGTTAGCAGCTCTCATTGCCCAGGCTAAAAATACTCCTCCCCTCGTCTGCTCAGTGCTCCTTCAAAAGTAGTCGGCTTGTCCGCATCATATTTTTTTTGTCCCACACTTTTCTCGTCACCTTGCGCGGAGTTTGGCACTCTACATGGTCACTACGGTGAATTCAAGACGACTGGAAGACCGAGTCGGACCCCGAGGTTGTGAGCCAAGTCTGGCTGATTTGACGTTACATCGTACCGCCTGGGTGGATTCAGGTGTTCAAGTGAGCGGAACTTGGGTTGTGCTGGAAGGTGGTCGAATATTAATTTGCCCCAATGGCCTTGTCCCCGCATTATTAGTAGTATAACAAGCCCTGGTTAACCCCAGGGTTTCAAGACCGCAACTTTTTAAAGGTCAAGGAAAACGCTTTGTTTCCACTGTCAACTGTGTGAGATTGACCAGGCAGACTACAGCTGTCGAGAGTGGATCATCATGTCGGAAGATAACAACGGAGAAAATTTCATCAAGGTAATTGTTAATGCATGCAAATATTGTTATTGTTTCCATGACGTGTTAAGGACGCAGAAATGTAGCAGCTAAGGAATATTGCTATTGATCATTATGAGATATGGGTGAACGACATTGTCTGGAGGCTGTTTGTTTAATATTGTGCTTGGTGTCCACAAATATTTCAACATGATCTTAATTGTCGATTATATTAGCTATGGTTACAAGAAGCCTGCATTAGTAACCAAATGTGCAACTGTTGGTTTGAAACAGTCATACAATGTGACGTATATATTTCTCAAATTTCTATGCACAGCACTAAAACACATTTTTGATTTGGTTGTAGCTTACAATAAAAGACAAAATAATGCAAAATTTAAATTAAGGGGGTTATCACTTTGGGTTTGTGTCTGTGTGTCTTGGAGGAGGAGAAAGATTTACCTTCGTGATGTTGGGGCTCAATCACTCCCAGCTATCACAGCTCACTTTCAACATGGTTAACACTTCCTTATGCCCCAGCCCTTCGAAACCTTCCTGGCCTTCTCAATTCAATGTGTCACTGGCCTGGCATCTATGGCAGCAATAAAATCTGATCACAAGTGGCCCAGGCCCCTGCTTTTACAGCAGTGTCAGAATGTGCTTAATGATGGGTCAACTGGGGGAACATCACTAAGAAGTGGAACACACTGCAGTGTGGATAAAGATACGTGTGTTTTCTGACTTGCTTTGTACTTAACGTAGGGTATCTGGTATCACAAAGCTGGTACCACCTATTTGTCAGGACAGAGCACCATGTGACCTGTGCTGCTGAGCTAACAAACTCCAGAACAGGGGCCTGTATTACGAAAAAGTTCCAACAGCTGGCTTGACAAACTCTAACAACTGCAATAAGTGGTGTCACAACATTGGTTATTACCTCATTAAATCAAACGCTGTTTGTCCAGTCTAGACATGAGCGCACTGATATAAAAAAAAGGGCGGTGTTGGCACCAGATCATCATTTGTAAACACGGAGAGGTCTGGGGCTGCATTCTTCACGTCCATGAAAGCAGTTGCTGCAGCCAAAGTCAGGAAGGACAGCAGACAAAAAGTTGATGACTTTGTGAATGCGTACATTAATAGGCTTATCATCATCACTTCCCCATCATTAAAGCAGAAGTAGATCTGACAGTAATCACTGTTATGCATTCCATTAAATGAGTCTGTTGGTTTGATTTATTCTCATGGAATGTTGGTCAATATAGCTTCATTCTTTCACTGTAAACCTCGAATGTGTTAAATGTTGAGGGAACAAGTGAAGAATAAATAGAAAAAACTAAATTCAACCTGTAAGTTACTGGCCAATCTTTTTAGGTCAACAAGTTCAAGGCTTTAGTGCTTTAACCAGTCTCTGTATTAGGTGTAAATGGAGCCGACCAAGATAAGCGAATCCTTTCTCAGATAATTATCTTTCATGTCGTGGCTCGTCAGGGAAAGGTTAAGTCTGTTCCTTAAACACCCTGAAAAACTGCACCTCCTGAGATACCTTCTGACTATCTATGCACCGATGTCCGATCTTCCAGGAATGGTGACACCATTTTTCAGGAAGAATTGATTGGTCAGTACATGTTTTGATCTGTTATTTCGAACATAACCTGCACAGGAGCAGGTTAGGTGTGCAACATAAGTGACCATATCAATGAAAGCCCAT
>CAAKHC010006755.1:0-15989 GCA_901007825.1 Macroramphosus scolopax
CCCTCTCCCCCTCTCTCCCCCCCCCCCCCCCCCCCAAACACAACCTAACTAAAAGCACTGTCATGGGATCACTCTCTACATCCACCGTGAGTAATAGACCTGCTTTGTCAAGTCATCTTGCTCGCCCGCCACCCCACCCACCACCCACTCGCCCCTTAATCTCCTCCTATCTCTCCCCAGGAATGCAGCCCCCTTTTATTTTGAAAAATACCTTGTCATATAATACCCTTGAAAAGCCTTCACAGCACACTTAAAAAAATTGGCATTCCACCGCGTGATTTACCGACCCCGCGCGTTAGAAAAAGACAAGAGTGATAAAGATTTATGACGATTCGGAGCGATTTAAATAAATACATCTTCGGAGCGAGCGATCCTTTTTTTGTGTTTTTTGAAAAAGGAACGTGATGCACGAGCAAAAATAACTTTCGTCGAGCTGTCATGTTTTCAATAAGCTCCCGGTGTGCGGGGGCATTGCATCATGCTTTGTAGCCCCACTCTACCCTCATGTATGTTTCCATGTAAGGTATGATGGGAAGATGTTCTCTCTTTGTGTGGTTTGACTCAGCCACATAAATCACTCTGTCATTTGTATTCTTTTTTTTTTTTTTCCACTGCTTCTTACACCAAAGTGTTGCTCCTCTCCGGCCACGACCGAAATGTGGCTTTCATAGGAAGCATGTCACAAATGTTCTGTAGCTCCATTTGCTTTCCTTTTTTTTTTTTTTCTATCTTTCGAGAATCCCATCAGGAACCTCTCAGGCTTTGTGAGGAATACATTTTTATGTTCCACCTAATGCTTCTAGCATGTCACGGAGTCGCCCGTGCACCAGGAGGCCGCGGGGCTGCTGTGCATCACGCTGATCATGTATACTTTTACATTTTAGTCATTCAGCTCCGCTCTCCTCCTCCTGAGTGACTTACAATTATTAAAAAATGGGACGAGTTCTGCTCACTAGTTGAGTCTGAGGCTGTAAGGAAAATTTTCCTCTCACATATTTGCAGCAAAGCAATGTTTTTTAATGCTTAGAGTTCCATTTCTGTTCCGCTCCTGCTTTATTGTCATTAGCCAGGATAAACTGCTCTCTCTGCTGCTGCGTCGGCAGTAGCAGTGCTTAGACTAAAACTCGCCATTTATCAGCACTTTGGTGCCACTAGTCTCCCTGGTCAGCTCACTAGTAGCAGATTAATGTCTTATTGAGGAGACGCAGACTCCTGCCTGGGCCTTATTTACTCTGACAGAAGGCCGGTGTCAGGACGGGCTTGTCCTGCAGACGCAGGAGGGGGCTGATTCCCCCTTTTGGACAAGTCACATGATCTTTTTATTCAGTCTACTTACAGTGAGAGAATTTTTCTATAGCGCATTAGATAATGAGGGAGAACGTGACTCCTGCAGTGTCAGGAATTTCACTGGTGTACTTTTTAAAAACATGACATGCCTTATAGATCGTTTTTTTTTTTTTTCTGCAGCCCGTTGAGATCAGCTTCCTTTGTCTTCACTCAGCAGCTGTCAGTCATTACTTATTTAACATCCTGTTTCATAGACTTTAAAGACGTCATCGAGCACCCGAAGCTACTGACAGACTCTCTGCTGTCGTCCTTGTCTGTTGTCACGAGAACACAACGTTAAAAAACTGCAACTATTAATGCGTTTGTCCTGTTTGCTTCTTCTACAGTAGTCGAAGCTTCTTTTTAAAAGTGAATATTTCTCCGAAATGTTAAACACGAGGTTTAAGTAACTTTTTAAACTCGACACACAGAAGCAGAAGTCTCTTTATGCATTGCTTTGTTCTGCGCTGAGTGCACACTAAGGTTTCTCCCGGCAGGTTTGCACCATCGCTGGCAGCTCACAAACACTCCAAACATGTCCCAGATAATTTGATAAGTTTTTCTTTTGCCCGTACAGCCGCTGCAGAATGTCAGAGCCGTATAGCGAGGGAGGGGGGCCACATAAACAAACAGTTTTCTAAGTTAAGCAGAGGACTGTGGCGTTTTGAGACGGCTGCTTTTTTCGCCGGGAGGAATGTACCCTTCTAGGGGCTCCGCTCGGAGGTGCGCTGCTGAGACTACAGTATGGAGCTCATATGTGAAAGTGAAGACAGCTTTGTGTGTGTTTAAAAATGAAATGTCTGCGCGGTGAGATGATCGGCGTGCCGCTCTTACACGACCCCTTCGTCGTGCAGGCGGGCGTGTGTGTATGTGTGTGTGTGTGTGTGTGTCTGACAGTGTGTGCCGAGATGTCACGCCAGGTCCAACATCACCATCAGTCATGCTGTTTTGAGAGGAAGCCAACTCTGTGGCCGCTGTGTAGTGAGTGTGAGCCCTCTATCTCGCTGTGCACACAGCATGCAAGAAAACCTTCCCTTTTCTTTTTTTTTCTTTTTTTTTTTTTTTTTTTTTTTCATTTTTCCCAGTTTGGTTACGGGAAAAGGCAGCATTTTTTCCTTCCATATTTGGTCATATGGAGCGCCGCCAGCCAGCAGTAGCCTTTTGAAGCCGTATAAGCATCCCTATTATGTGTGGGACTTGTACTTTCAGGAATGCTTTTTCGCCAGTTGTGTGCAGCATCGTCTGAAAGGGAAGCGAAGCCTTTTAAAAAGTCCGACACTAGAGAAGGGAAAGATGCTTCTTTTCTTTTTTTTAATCGTATCATTTATGACTTGGCCGGTAAGAACGCGACTCCTAATGCAAGTCTGCCTCTTAAAACCAACATTTGGAAATAAGACCTTCAGCCAACTTCTATTTCAACCCCTTCTTTTTTTGCAGAAGTTGAATCAGCAGCTGATAAATAACTGTTTATCATCGCAGCTTTAAAGAGCTTCGAGTAAGATTTTCAGATATGCCGAAGCTGGATTTAGTTAGATATCCGTAAAAAAAAGTGTTTGCAGGTTTAAACGGAGCCTCTGTGCCCGACAACCTGCTGCTGAAGAGCTGTGAGATGCAGATAATGGATGTGGCATGTCGGGGTATTGTTTTTATTGCAATTTAAGTGTGACTTAGCTTCAAGAACACACAAACACACGCTCGGCCCGAAGAGGAGCCGACTGGTGAAGTGCAGGTGTTTTCAGCTGCGTCCCCACAGGGGAGGAAGGTCATAAGGCCTTAATATCTAACGTGTGAAGAGCAGCCATCCGTGTGCGGGACCGCTGGAGAAGAACATATTAAATGAACATTGAGTCATAGTCTAAATATATTACAGATGACATTGTGCTCAAGGTTTAGCGAGTTTATCCTCGTGACAGCGGAAAAATAAAACACCAGATCTTAAGAACGCTGCAGGGGGAGATGTTCCTGTCACAGCGAAAAGTCTTCAGCTACAGTTTCACTTTCCCAGCAGGGTTTCTTCTTTTTTGGGGAAGATAATTAAAACAAATCTAAAAAAAGATCATTCCGTTTAATTTTCACAGCTTTGGCCGCCGTGATTGACAATCATGAATATGATTTATCTTCTGATTATTCAGTTGATGATTGAAAGAATAATTTTTGACTGATTTGTAATTGAAACATTGATAAGAATCAGAATCGTTAATCAGAATCAGCAAATTCAAACCTACCGATTGCCAAATAACAATAAATAAAGTTGTAATAAACCTGGATTATCTTAATTATTCTGAATTAGCTAATTCCTAAAGGCGAATTTACTGTATGTAAAAACAAAATTACGAGCTGTTTAGATAATTCTATGTTTGTTTGTTTTTGTTGTGGTCCTTGTAACTTGTTTGAAGTGTTTTGGGCTTAGTCGGAAAAAAATTAGATGTAATATATTTACATGTAGCAGACGGTTAAGCAACATTTAAATCGGAATCTGTTTACAGCAGTGTGGCTGTTTGCTTGTGCTCACATCAACCGAGCCGCTCCCAGGAAGTCCTGGCAAACACAGATTAATTTTCGACTGTTAAAGTCTGATAAAGGAGTTTTTTTTTTTCCTACACTTTAACTTTGAATGTTGCTCGTTCGGTCGTGGAGACTAATGATAAAGAGAAAAGCCGAGTCTGAGAGGGATTTAATTACTCGAGGCGCTGCGAGTTTTGATGCTTTTTAAATGATAGTTCGCATATAAACTGTCAGCTGACTAATTCGCTGATAAATTCGGTGGTTTGTTAATCCCATTAGTGCTCGATGTAGCTTTTCCAGTTCCCTGGGAAGTGTAATGCATCCAAGGTATCCCATTGAGATTTCCTTGGCTGTGTGTGTGTGTGAACAGATAACTCCAGTCAGTCCGTCTGTGTGTGTGTCTGTGTGTGTGTGATTCACACGGCCTGAAAGGTGTTATAGAATGTGAAACACAGTCTGGGAATGCAGGAGCCTCCTTGTCCTCAGCAAGTGGAAACTCAACATCTTTAATGTTAAAAGTCCTTTTTTCCTGCGCGAGCGATTGCGGGTTTCGTCTCCTGGCCGACGGCCGACGCTGACTGAAGGCTGATTTAAGAAAGGATAATGTCTGATCACCACATCTGAGGTCAGTAATGACAACGCATCCTGGGGGGCGTTCGAGTTCAAACCCATCTATTTCCTTCACCCTGCCGAAACGTTGGCGGTGCATTTCACAGGCATTACACACGCCGCGGTGGCATTAGCTCCTCAGGTTTACCTAAGAATATCATCTGCTCATGCTCGGTGAAATATTTCCCCATTCAAGCCGAAGCCACACTCTGAAATTTGTTTTGGAATAGGGGGAGAGTGTGAGCGGAAAGCAGATGGTATTGAGATCGACTCCGACCATCTCCTGCGTTGCATAGGATACATCGACGCGGCCGAGGACCTCGACTTTGACATCAGTTAGCGGTTAGCGTTCACGCTGCGCAGACGGATGCAGGAACAGAAAGGAGACGGCTGCTCAGGCTTGGGTATACAGAAAATATTATCCTATATATAATAAGAGGAATCATCAGCTGTTGGCTGATCTTCAAGACACAGTGAGAGAAAGCTAATAAAACTGGGTTCAGTAAGTGGAGTCGAACTCATGATGGTATTTTTCCTGTCTTCTCAACAGATACACGTTTATAAGAGAACACATATCATTCGCAAGTGGTTCTAAGGCAAGAATCAGTGAGCAGGATGTACGACAATTGAGCTTTAGCAGAAACAGACCAGCAATAAAACGGCAATTTCTGACACTTGAGGGCAAAATTCACAACAACCTGCCGAAAATCACACACACTGAACACATTACGGCCTCATAAACTTGAAATATGTGTGCGAGTTGTTAGCATGCGAGGCGGACGTCAAGCAACGTTGACGAATGGGAGTGCGTCAGTGCCCGTCGCTGTTGACAATAACAATCCGAAACTAATGGACGCCCCTTTTTCTCCTGATCTTTACCAAAATATCAACATTATTAAAAATGAGCAACAATTAGCGATTGAATATGATTGTCGAGTTAAAGTAAAATTTTTATCGTGAAATGTTTTCCATGGTTTAATCCCCCCAAAAAATTGCATTTTTTATAGTATTCATAAATATGAAATACACATTTCATATTTAATAACCAGGGATTAGTGCAACTTTATTATTTTTATTGAAAAACTCTTGTGTTTTTATATTGAAGTCATTTTTCTATGATTTATTTTGAGTCATTGACTCACAGATACACGGGTGCCATCTGTTAAAAGGCACAAGCGGCTAATATGTCATTGCGGCAATGTATCGGTTGGCCTCTAAAAGGGAAAGGCGGAGAAAGTGATACTTTAGAAGACAAATGAAGCCCAGAGAAGGACAAGCAGAGATGGAAAGAAAAGAGAGAAATTCTTGGCCTTGCCGTGCCAGAAAACCTCCTGTGAATTTATGGATACGCATCCGCAGCCGCTCTGCATCCTGGGAATGTAAACGTGTTAATGCCTCCCGAGTTCTGGATGTGAGAGAGGAGACACGTCGCGGAGGGAACCACAACCACAAGGCCAGCTTTCCAAACACAGCACTGGAAGTGGTGATGGAAATCACACATGCACTCACAGTTAATATACCATAAACACACGTACAGCGCTCGGAGTGGCCTCATGTGTTTGGAGTGCAGCTTCCAAAGCATCACACTCGTATGTACTGTACGTCCCACCTTTGTCCTACTTATTTTTACATACAAACGTATTTTTAAAAATGTAAATCGTGTTTGTTTATCAATACCCTCACGTACAGGATGATGATATTTTAAATTCCCTGTCATACTGCTGTCAGGAGACTCCTTACCCCTGCAGGAAAGGTTTACTCAACTCAAACTGTCCCCAGTGCCTCAGCCAAAACAGCTGTTAGTGTGCACTACCTGCAGGCATGCACCGGGCCTATTTGTCTTTATTTTTTCTCCTCCTCCCTGTTTAACTGCAGACGCTTTATCTGCGTTATAAAATATCATAAAATGATAAAATTATCTGCCAACACACATTACCAGTATATCATCGCTCAGACTGACACGATAAACCTCCTTTTAACTCCTCTCTCATATGAATATTAGTAGTTTCCACCGCCTCTGTCAACTGGAGCTGCACAGCTATGACACGCCCCTCTCCACCTCATCGACCAATCACGCTCTCCCAATTTGGCGGTGTATTTAAACTGCAGTGATTTCCGCCTGACAACGCCTCTGCTGCCCTGTATCAGCATCGCTGCCTGCTCTTGCATGTTATTTTGTTTTGCGAACTACATGAGATGAGCATGCAGGTGAGACGAGATATGAGATATGATTAATCTATTATATATCTCTATCTATCTACTCTCTTCAGATAGATCACAACTACATGACTTACCGACTGGAGGAGGCTCACGAGTCCTGTGATTTAGCCGCCACTGTGGCAGCTGGACCAAATATTTTCCAGCATTGACAAAAGAATAGAAAGACCAGGCTTTGTGCCAGTTCCTCTCTCATATTTCAGATTACTGGCATACCTCTCTTCACCTGGACACCTGCACGGCGATGACTGCATAGCTGCTAGACATATCTCCTCACCTGCTATCAGTGTGTGACCTTCTCTCTGAGTGATCCTTTACCATGTGAATATGGTCTAATTTTTAAATTATGTGCACGGTGGACTGTGTCAGACGACTTTGTGTGTATAAAATCGGATTTATTAGTCTCAGAGCAGTCGCTTGCATATGGCTTGGAAGTGACTGTTTTTTAATGAGCAAAGTTTTTGTATTTGAAACTTGTCCTGTTGTCTGGCAACAAAACAGGATTACTATGTAAATGAGAAGAGCCTTATTGTGCATTTGGCTTCTGTTGGAATACAGTGTGCTGTATGTAAGCGCACAATAGGAGAGAAGCAAGCAGATGTAAAGGCCTGACACCGTTTGACACGAGGCACAATGCAAGTACGACGTCACAGATGAGCTAATTAGCACACGTCATCCTTTGGCAACATTCATGGTAACTTTTAGCGACTTTCCGAGCTGGTTTCAGCTTCTGTCGGCTGAATGTAGTTGGTATCACTTTCATGGTGCAGCGTACAGACTTAGTAATCTCCTGACTCTACCATGAAGTTGACAGTTTTGTTTCTAATTAGCCGAGGATCGATTGTACCTCAGTAGCAGACATGCTAGCAAGGTGGCTTGAACCCCTGGTCGTTAGCATAATATGCTAACGACCAGGGGTTCATTATGTCACCATCACGACCTTCAGTAACTGTAGAGCTCTGTACTAGCTGGCCTCCGCTACATTAGTATCATCATTACGTCATGTTAAAAACAATCCAAAGCTTTTGTTTATAGCTAACCGGTAAGTGTGATCATTCACACTCTACTCCTATGTCTTAACACACATACAAAACTCTGTTCTTTGCGTTAAGCTAGCTTATTAGCAAATTATAGCATGCTAACAAGCTAAACTAAGATGCATAGGAAACGTTATACCTGCTAAAGGTCAACATGTCAACGTCGTTATTGTGAGCATGTTGGCATGATAACGTCAAAACAACATCACAATGCTGCTAGTGTGGAGACTCTTCCTATTGTTTGGTCAACTGTCATGTTGCTATAGCAATACAGTAAAATTACAATGGTAATGTTCCGACACGTGTGATTCAGGATTGTGTTCAGGTCTGTGAGCGCTGGGTTTTGTTTCTAACCATCATGAATGTCCCTTTATTTAACCCTGAGGCTGGATATGACTGTTGCAGCCTCGTAACCACCAGCTGTAACAAGTCACCATTGTTGTACTATTTGCCAAGCGCACAGCTGGCGAGCAAATACCGTACGCTAAGATACATTCCGCTTTTTTTTTTTTTTTTTTTTTTTATCCTCACATTAATTCCCTTTTGTTCATCGACACAAACGAATGAGTAATTTGAAGGCTCTTTCAAGTCCCGTCTCCTCAAATCAGAGGTTAAATAGGAGCATTCCTCGCATAGCTCCAAACACATAATGTGGAGATTAATGTTTGTCTAAAGCTTGTGAGGGGATAGTTAGTCTGAGTATCACGGTAACAAATCTGACCAATAAACTACAGTCTTACACTATACTAAGCCAGCGATAGGAACATTTCACCAAAGCCAAAAATAGATTAGCTGCAGGGGCCTTTTTCTTCAAACATACTCCCAGACTTTTCCTATGTGCCCCATTTGGCCAATAGGGGCCCATTGTGTTGGGGCTTTTGACTCAAGACTTCGTGAGAAGATAGAGGCATTATAAGGTGGTATAATCCCAGTGGATGTCGGGATAATATCAACTTGGCTTTAAAGCTTTTTAAGAGGCTGGAACTTAGGCACCGGGTTGTGTGCCAGGGTCTGGCAGTCTCGACAGGTAGTAATTTGACTGGTAAATGTGTCATTATATCCATTGTAGAGGGTTGTGGCAGACGGGGGAAGAGAAGAGGGGGGTTGGAAGGGAAATAGATGCAGGTTTCAGAGATAAATGGCTGAATAAATGGGCAGATGCCACGGAGGAAAGGAGGAAGGATATTACAGTGGACAGGCGGAACTGGGAACATTCAGACATTTGTGACTCCAGGTTCCTCAACCTAATGGAATGCCGTCTTCCTGTCTTCCTCTTTTTTTTCTGCAAAGCTTTTGTAAAGTGTGGGTGGTCCCTTCAGCGATATACACAACAGTATATATTTATCCGTTTTTCCGAGGCCCTTCTCTGCGAGCTACGTGCTTCCTCTTGTGGCGTTCGCCTGCTGTTGCCCCATTTAGAGGGTAAATGCAGCATGTGACTATGCTACATTTATTCTTCCGTTCATTACACAGGGCGATTCATACATCATATATCGGCTTGAAAATATATACATCATAAGTTGATTATTCATGTAGTCTTTATGACTCTTCTGGGATCCTTCTGTCGACAGACCTACTTTTATTATAACGATTTTGTGTTTAAACGATTGGTAGCCTATTTTCACCGTAAGCCACAGTCCTAACTACTGCATAAATCACGTTATATTTGCGGCAATAACTCCAAATGTATATACCGCCGTGCTAGCGCTGCTAATAGCTCGTCTCCCTTGGCGTCGCTGTTATCTGGAAGTATGTGATTAGACTGGTGATGTTTGGAGGCCTTGTCGAATTCAGTTATTGCTCTCGTTTCGTCTTAATTACGGCCGTATGAACAGCAAGTGCTAATGGCTAATTGTTTAAAATATCTACTTCCAGTTACAGATATTTTGACACTTTAATAGCGGGAAGACGAGGCTGTGTTTACTGTACAGGCTGGCAGGGAGGAGGAGTTGGGCGAGGGAGTTTGCGTTGGGGGTAGGGAGTTGAGACGTATCCCTTTGAGTTTTCTTTGAAAGCATGCCTCTGTATTTCCGGTGTATGTGTGCGCTTGCTCTCAAATGCATCTCATCTGTGCTCTTTGGCATGCTTAGTGTGGCTGCTTGCATGCAATTGCGCATGCAGTAATTTTCTGTGCATGCATGCGTGCTTGCAGATGTCTGTGCATGAAGAGGCCTTCGTTTAACCCCGCTGCAGTGGGAAGAAGGAGCAGGCAGAAAACACGTTTAAAACAAACAGGAAGCCGGGCTCAAGAGCTGAGTCATGTCCTACAATAGAGTCTAGCCAAGCTCTGAGTTTTTGGTAAACAATAAAGGAAGAGTTAGCAGTAGAGATAGGGGAAAGAAGGAGAGACAGTGCGGAGGAGTGAGTGAGTCGGGGCTAAGACTGAGGGAAAGAAGGAAGGAGGTCATTGAGGGATGGAGGGAGGGACAACCAGCAAGGAGGGGAAGGAGCAGGCATTTGCCTTTTTTGTCAGCTGAGAACGGACTGTGGGAGACTCTTACTAGACATTGTTTCATCGTATTTCCCGTTGGTATACGTTGTGTGGAGCTGGTATGGTGTGAAGGAAAAGACATTGAAAGATTAATCAAGGTATGACATCCTCAGTCCCTCCTTTTGTTTCTCCTCTTTGGTCTTCTTAGCACATAATTTTATGCTTTCTTTTAAACCAAAATAAACCAACTGCTGCATTATACAGCAAGAGCTGCACCTTTTGTCTTTCCAGCCTCAAGTTCTTAGAGTATGTTTGCTCTGCGCCAGTGTGCAGTAGATGTTGGTGGTTGTTTAGCCGGATCATAGATGTATGATGGGAGGCTCAGCAGCTCCTGGGTGGTCTCAGTCCTTCACAGCCAGACATGTACCCCAACAGGGTATTTTTAGTGAGAATGCTTTTAAAATGATTGACTTAACATCCTGTGGCGTCTTGTACCTCCTCTCTCTTTCTACTGTATGTCCCTCTATCTTTGCCTCATTTCCCCCCTCAGCCAAAGGTCCTGCCATGCTTGTAAACAAATCATATGATAACACATTCCTGGTCAGTTCGGGACTGATTGTACTCAGATTTGATAGTTCGCAGAACAGACGTTTGTTTGACGGTCGAACACGTATTTTTAACCCCCTTGACTAACTGTTCTCGTCGATCATGTCTTCCTTCAGGGCACAACCATGGAGGAAGTTGACTTTGAGCGGCGTCGGGAGATGAGGAGGCAGAAGCGTGAGGAGATGCGCCTGGAGGCTGAGCGGTAAGACCCATTGTTGTTTTCCCGACTAGTTCCTTTTCTTGCAAAGCACAAAGGGTTAACAAGTCAAACTTTTTAGCTGCAGCGACAGATTACCTGCAGTCCAGAGTGGGAAACAATGCTGTCATTTAAGATCTTTCTACTTAGTAAAGAATTCCCGGGGCTGAGGGCCTGTGTTTTGTAATGAAGCTCTGGTTGTCAGCGCACAGCACACCTTCTCTGATGTCCATGCCAAGTTGGAACAGGAGTGAGCCAGTGTTGCTTTAATAGCTCAAGGCTTCTTTCGGGTCTTTAAAAACATAGCTCAGCAAATATTGGCTCGGCCGGCCGGGTGCTACGAGAAAAAAAAGAAGGTTGATAAGCAATCAGATAAGCAATGTGATGACCTTTAAGTGAGAATGTTCAATCACAGCCTCCCTCTCTCTTTCCAATTTTCTCTCCCAGATATTGTGGCCTTCTGAACTCCCTTTGACTCAATGTAAGAAATTGATTAAACCAAAGTTCATTTCAACAATTGATTGAGCGGTATGTGCCAAGTGCACTAATCAAAAATAGTAAAAAGGTTCTTTTTTTTTTTTTTTTTTTTTATCGTGAGAACTTGATGCATAGATTGTGTGCCAGGGCGTTTTATAGCTGCTCTCCGCTAGAATCTCTTCATCAGCGCCGCAGCCCTTCCAATTAACAGCGGGGTTGATGTGGATGCAGATACCGCCCAAGGTCACTCGCCTGTTTGATGTATCTCTGAGCAGCCCGTTACTGATGAAGAACGATCCGACGCTGGTCCGACCTCTGCTGAACAAACGGATGTTTCTCCCTGACGGTTCTTTTTATGACAAAGAAAACGGGAGAAGGTGATAAACAAAGGACCAAGATGAGACGACGAAGACTGACGGAGAGTAAAGTGCCTTCGACATTAACATTTCCATCTTGGCGGGAGTTTGCTTTATGACTGTTTACCCGGTCCGAGCAGCAGTAATTCCGGCTGGCGGGCGACACGCTGCCCCTGTTATTGATAAAAGATTACATCTCTACATTGTTTCCATTTCTGCCGATATATTGAAACACTCCAATATTTACATGCCCCCTCCCGGTTGGACTAGTCGAAACCACATGTTGTCTCGTTGGCTGGCGTCCATTCAACCGCCACGGAGCACGCTGCGAGAGGACAGACAGAGAGAGTGTGGGGCTGTATAATAACGGCTGCAGGAATGCCAAATTCCTGGCTATTATAAGTGTTTACTGGCCGGGTCTCCGTGAGCTGTTTCCTACAAGCTGGGACAGCGAGACGTGTGTGTGTGTAGCGGAGTCTGTGTAGTCGTGCTCGGACCTCCGAATGCATCGCCTATGTGTGCAGCGGCGGTTTGAGTGCGTGCATTCATTCGTCCATCTGCTCGTCTGTGTGTGCTAGTGTGTTTGGACTCAGCATCAGGTGATGAAGGTTTGACGAGCTCCATCCACTTTCCTTCATGAGTGGATGTGTTTGTTGACCCCGAGTTTATAAAACGTCTCATGATGTAATCCTTGCTTCGTGACAAGTTGCAGTATAGCTCATAAGCCCCGCCCACTTCATGTTAGAGAAGAAGGGTCCTACTAGAGTGCTGGACACACCGCCATACATACTATGACCATGTTTGGACGCTGCTTTGAGAAACATTAAGCTGTTGCTAAGAGTTCCTGGGGCCTCGGGGTCGTTAAAATATCTACCATAAACCTCAGAATATGGGGGGGGCGATTGCTTTGACGACGGAGCTGCCAAACGACGGGTAGCTTGACCGCCCTACGTGACGCTGCTGCAGACACTATCTTTATTAAAAATCAGTTTCCACTTCAGACTTCATCCACTTAGTTATTATTATGTCATATTTTCCATTTCATTTTTGTATCGCATGGCATCAATCAGCAATCAGCTCTCTCCAAATAGACCGATTTTCATGGAGCGCCGCGCTCGTCGTCTCCTCGGAGAACATTCCACGTGCATGTGGAATTTTTCCCAGACAATTCGGTGACCGAAGGGTATCATCCTCCGCTATAAAAGTCCTCCTTCGTAACGGTCGTCGCATGTGCAGTTTACAGCTTCTCTCCACGCAGCTGCAGCTCGTGATAAGTGGATTTCGGTTTATATATAGTTTACCGACCTCACTAATGAGTCATTACGTCAAATAGTTCTATGTGACATACTGAGGCCCCGTTAAATCTGAAGGTTAATTATAGAAAATGCTTCTTCTTTGGTGTCCTTTTTTGGAAGTATTTGGATTTGATTTCCCTCATTTGTCTCACTCTCATGCCACTCCTTCTCCTTCTTCCTGTCATGCTCTATTCATCCTCCTTTTTTTCTGTTGCGTCCCACCCTCCTCCTGCTCCTTTTTCTCATGGGCCTCATCCTTCCAGTCTACCTCATCCCTGCGAGCCTCCTTCATCTCCCCCTCCCTCGCTTCTCCTCTAATCTTCAGCTTCAACCCGTCGTTCCTCCTTCTCTTCGGTTTCCCTGTCCTTCTTCCACTTTTGATCTCGTGCTCAACCCCTCCTTCTCCACATCCTTCTCCACTTCATTCACATTCCCTCTCTCCTCCATCCCTCTCCTAACCCCTCCCTTCCTCTTTGCCATCTTTCCTCCTCTTCCTCTCCTCCTGCAACCGTGCCGGCCGCTCCACCTGAGCGACCAGGAAGGGCTTGAGGAAATAACACCCATCCTCTGTGAATGACCCGTGCCCAAACAAACCCCGTCCGCCCCGGGTTGAATGGGCCATTCCAAACATGACCTGGTGCTGCATCGTAAACCCTCATTCGGACAGGAAGAGAGAGACAAACAGAGGGAGAGGCAGCTATTGAACAGATCTCAACTCCTATAGAACGATCTCGTCCTCTCCCTGAAAAGTGATGGATGTGGTGTGAATGTTTCATGCGATACGTCTCCGTCATTTGTGAGATTAATCCAAACAAGAATACATTGTGTAGGAGACAGACAGGGTGCGTTGTGGTTCTTAGGGCCGGCAGCAGGAAGGGAAATAGCCCAGAGAGGCCAGCGTGGGAATGGGTCAGCATTTCTGACAGCACAAGCCCCCACCCTCCTCTCCCTCTCCCTTTCCATCCCTTCCTTTGCTCGTCTCCCCTCCCCTCTGTTCACAGCAGCTTTTTCTCCCTCTGCCTCCATCCCCTCCTCTCGCCGAGGAGGGGTGAAGAAGTCTTTTCTCATGGGCTTTTCCCCAAATTGTTTTCACTGACATTTCTGAGATATTTCGCCCGTAAAGATAATATTTAGACATATTTCTCCCTAATAGGAGCACCGACGGCGGAGGATTCGTGTGCCTCTCGCTATCGGGAGTCGCTTCGTGAAGTCCGGCAGATCCCCTTTTCCTTCACGTCACGTCTTTGCGTGTGTTTTCTCCGTCTATAGTTTACTTTCCCTACATACTCTACCTGACCACCAGAGAGAGAGAAAGTTGTGTACACCAACAGACAAACACCTGAAGCTTATTAATGCAGCCACACTTTTCCCGGCGCAGGAAAGGGTGTCGTCCACGATCAATCCTGCAGATTACTCCTTTTTCCATTATTGCGTGCACACCCTTTCTTTTCTCATTTTTCATTTCTTTTTCTCTCCTTTTTTTTTTCCTCCCTCCCTCTTCCACCTTCCTTTCCATATTTCTGTGTCAGTATGCTGATAGAGTTTGGGGCCTCGGTAAGGAGAGGAGAGGGATATTAAACGGGGGATTTGGTTGTGTGTGTGTGCGTGTCGAGCCCGTGATTGACAGGAATGCTAATTCAGCTTTTAGGAGGTTCGTTCTTCTCTCCTACTGAGGAATCTTTAACCATGAGATTGTCGTCTTCAGGACTCTTTTACTCCATTTATAGCTGTTGTCTTTTTCCCTTTCTCATGACATTTGGTGCCGTTTCTGGGACAGTGCGGTCCTCCGGGAGTTCAGGCAGTCAAATAGCGATTCTTTCCTTGTTTTTTTGTCACACGCTGGCATTTTAAATAAGGATTTATTTACTTTCTACTGAGGTAGAACTCAAATTGAAGTTGATTGAATGTGTATTAAATGAAAAAAGACGGGGAGAACTATTGCTTTAAGACCGAAAGCAGTCAAAGTTCCCTCTGGATCCACCCTGTAGGATGCTGAGTTAGCTGAACCAACAAACACACACACACACACACACACATGAGTGTGCGTAAAGCATTTCCTGACGTCACTGATGTCACCGTCCCACAGGTCAAATTTGGGCGTTAACAGATTCATCTCTTCTGCTAAGACAACATTCCTCATCGGAGAGCAAAAAAAAAAAAAAACTGGAGGCGGGGGAACGGCGGAGGGGAAGGAAAGGAAGAGGGAAACTTGTTCACAAGCTGTAAAACCTCTCACATAAACCCCGGCAGCTTTAGTTCGGCTCACCACACATGTTGCAATTAACATGCAATAGCACGCCTCGCTGGCGTACCTCAAAGGCTGCGCTGTGATGTTTGCTAGCCGGGCATGTGGTTAGCAGCCGGGGTGCAAAGGTCAATTGCGGCAACGCAGATCAAGCATGGAGCCGAATTCAGGTGGCCCGGAATCACGAAGCAGATCAGGAGCCGGTTCGGTGCAAAACTTTTGAGCCGTCGGTTTCTTTTGTTGTGGTCGTTCTATTCTATGAAGTGTGCTGTTAATTTTTTTGAATGTTTCACAGACATGCGAGAGGCCTCAACGTTGCAATCAATCAAATTCAAGCACATATTTGTATTGTTGCTCGTTATCCATCCAGATCTTGAACTGCAGGGTCGTGTTGATTGCATTCAGCCGCTCCCATTACTGAGACCGCCGTATTGAATAAAGATGGACGTAATCCTCTGCAAGGCTGCTGCGGATCGCGCTGCATTAAAGCTACGGGCATCTTTAGATCTCAGCCTTTTGATTTTGCTAGAGTGAGCGTACGCATGCAGCCGCCTCCAGAAAAACCCCTGCAGTCTGCAGCCTCTGATTTTCAAGAGCGCTTGTGCACGAGTTGTAAATATCTGAACTTTGTTTGTGTCATCACTGTCGCAGCCAATCAGAGGACATCACAACTCACTCGTAGACGGATG
>CAAKHC010006756.1:0-18460 GCA_901007825.1 Macroramphosus scolopax
ATATATACATGGTTTGACCAAAACAAAAGATTCTGTAAACAATCCACTAAATATGTTGTTTACTTACCGTATGATGCTGAATTTGCTGACATTAGAATCGGCCATTGTGTTTACATGTGTGCCTGTTTATATAAGAATGTCGCCGACATGCATTCTGCAGCTTTGGTTTGAGAACATTCTGGGTTTCAAATGAGAAGGAAGAGACAACTGACATGGACGAGCCGGTTTAGCGACTCTGTTTAAAACCAGTGAAAATGATCAGCAGCAATACATTGAAACTATAATATACGATAAACCATAATCATTCCATCTGTTTTCCATACCTGTATTTTTATGTTATTTTTTGTTATTTCCAATATCTGAATAGCTGTAAGTATTTAAAGTTAATTTCTCTTTATCATCCGTATATCAGTGACGTGAAATGGTCTTTAAATGAAACTAATATTGTTAATTTAATTTAATTCTTTTCCAAAATAGTTCTTGTTATGGGCATAGAGAGCAACTGATTTAAAGATGTAGGTCACATCTATGGACAGAAACACTAAGCAACAGACTGACAATTTCCCCAGGATAATTGCATTGTTCAAATAATTGGCGTTTGCAAGTATTTTGATATCAGCAACATAATTATCTCAGCTCAAACTCACTCTGTAGTTCTTTCCCCACATACCCAAAAATAGCCAGATAATATTTTTGAAAGATGATCACAGTTGAAGGGTCGTGGAAAGTAGCCTCATGCTGAATCACCAGAATTATCCTCTAATCAAAGAACTTGGCTTGAACTCTAAGGTCTCATTTTCATAGATGGCCGTAGGCATCTTTTTGTCTCCTGCTGCTGAACTGTGACTTTTGCTTGCTTGCACCTTCTTCTCAGCAATACCCACAGTGATTTTTTCAGATCCAGGAAATAAGAGACAGAGAAAATAAGGGTAATGAACACCATCTGTAGACATCTAGATCCATTTAGATAGTAGCACATAGTTATGTCAATAAGAGAAAAACACATTTAGAAATAGATTGTATCTAAACATGAAAGTGATCACGCAAGAGTGAATGCTGGTGGAGCTCTTCCTGTCATGCCATCTGGTTGTGAATCAGGAGTTAGTGTTGTGAAATATGTTGTTCACGAGTGTTACATGATCATCTGCAGTCTCCTTTCAACCGGTCTGAACAGAGTGGCTTTCCAGAAACTGTCTCACCTCTGATTCTTCTGTTGTGAAAAACACAACTGCTTTCTCCTTTTTTTTATTGTCTGTCTAAAATAAACCCACTCATGGCCATTCCTTAAAGCTGAGGGAAGCAGTTGTTCTTGTAAACAGAGAATATTCCAGTGAAAGTCTTCAAAGTAGTTGTGACTCAAATGAGTAAAAATGTATTACCTTATTTGTTTTACAGTTCCATCCTTCCCTGGAAAGATGTCCCCTATCAAAGCTCTAACCATGAAGGACTATGAAAATGTGAGTGTTTTTTGTCACAGCCCAGTGCTTTCTGAAGTGAGGATGTGTTGTCAGGATATGATGTTTCTTGGTTTTGCTTAATTACGTTTTATCTGTAACATGGAGGTTGAATAATGAGACCGTGCTTTTCCATATGAAGTCTTGCTGTCCACTTTACTTCACCACAACAAAAAGAGTATTGTCATTTATTAAACCTGATCCTCAATCAGAGTAAAATCTTACTGACCATTTATGGAGATTTTAGGATGAAGTTTGTGTGTGTGTGTGTGTGTGTGTGTGTGTAGGAGGGGGACTGAAGTCTATACTTCAGCATTATGGAGGAATGCAACCTCAGATTTTGGCTTGTGCTGTGTGGCTGACTGCATGATTAGAGGTTAACGGAGGGGTCCAGACTCGGCCCTCCTCCCCTTGACAGTCTACCCAACCCCCCATTACCAGATGTATGCTGTTCTGAGCCTGGAGCACAATGATGCACAGTCTACTTCACACACATCCACTCACAAACACACGCACACACACAAGCATGAAGGCCTTCCTTCATTTTAACAATAACTACACACATGGTCCTTTTCTGCCACATGTTTAAATACCCAGACCCATATTGTTTGTTCTACCCTTGTCACATAAGTGAAATGCAAAGCTTAGCGTTTTCTCCGTTCAACAGTTTCTTCTTGCATGATGAAATGTTTTTGTTACATTCATCCGCAGCAAATCACAGCTCTGAAGAAAGAGAACTTCAACCTGAAGCTGCGCATTTATTTCATGGAGGAGCGCATGCAGCAGAAGTGCGATGACTCCACTGAGGACATATTCAAAACGGTGTTGTATTTACGTTTGCTTTTCCATTCATTTAGCCAGTTGTAACAACAGTTGGGTTTTATTCAACCACAATGCCACATTCATGATCTGAGGACAACCTCTTTTACCTCTTTATTGTGAGTTTTAGTAGCTTCAAACGAGCCATAATGAACTAAATGTTGTCCGTTTGCAGAATATTGAGCTGAAGGTTGAGTTGGAGTCCATGAAGAGGGACATGGCAGAGAAACAGGAACTACTTGTGTCTGCATCGTAAGCATTGTTCCCTGTATACGTTCTTTAAACATGATCTGATTGTCAACAAGGTGTTCTGTAAGCCTAGTGGTAATCATGTATGTCAGTGCTTACCTGATCTGCCCTGTGAATGTTTTTCAGGAAAGCGCTGGAGAGTTTGGCTGGTCGAGAATCAGGAGAACCGCAGCGTGTGAGAGAGCAAGCTCAGAGAGAGTTCGATGCACTTCGAGACGCATTCAACAAAAGGATAGCTGAGCTTGAACAAGTAATTCAAAAGAAAATTATTTCATACTGTCATACACTAGAGCTGATATTGAAAAGTTACTCGTGAATAGTTCTGATGCAGGACCCTGTTATCCTGTTTTGCAATACAGCCACAACACTTGTGATAAAACCATTGGTATTTGTCTCATTTGATCTTTTTGCCTCATGACAGTGTCTGCGAGCAGCCAATGATGAGGTTGAGAAGGTGGCAGCTATTGCCGAGCAGGAGAAGCTGATGAATATTGACATGGAGAAGCGGCTTCAAGCCCTGGGTCTACCTAGCACCATCACCCCAGTCCCAAGCCCAGACCGAGACCTGCAGCTGGCCCTGCAGGAGAAAGACAAGTAGGCATATTAAAAGATTGACATAGATAACAAACAGTCACATTAGCTTTTTCTTTATGCAGTTTCAAGAGTTTTCACTGTTGTTGTTTTCACACCAGTATCATTGAGCAGCTGAAGGTCACTTTAAAGAACCAGGAAGCTGTGATCCATCAGAGGAATAGCAGAGACCCAGAGAGAGATGCACCATCATCTGACCGGATTAAACAGCAGTCAGATCTCATTGCCCAAAAAAATCAGGAACTTGAGGTAAGACTTTCTTTGATTGAGAATAGGGAATTATGGCCAATTTTCACCAAACATACACAATGAAACAAAGAAGTTGCAGAAAAAGCTACTGTTATTCAGATTTATCAGCCAAATGTTTTAGCGTCGGCTCAGAATTTGAATGATCGGTTCATCTCCAGTTCTCAACCCATCCCAGTTTTCCTTTAGCTGCGGACTGACTTCTGTTTGTTCTGACTGTTTCCCAGGCACTGAGGGACACACTGCGACAGAAGGATGAAATAGAACCGTACCATCAGGTTAGTGCTGTTAGCATATATACAACTCTGTGTGATGTGCCAGAATGCCAGATGTCTCTTTCTGGCATCTTTGCTACATTCCATGTTTGTTTTGCCCTCAAGGACACTTTAACTGTCAGTCGCTTTTATGTCATCCTTTCCTATTCTGTTTCTAGTAAGAGTGTTACTGTATCAGGCCATCGGCTGACGGATCGAATAGCTGTTTCTGCTGGTCACAAAAATCGGGTGATTTCAGCTTGAAACACACAGTTTAGGTCATCCTTATGGCCTTTCAGGAATTGTACTGTGGCATATTTTATGGCTTTCTTTTTCCTCTTTATGCCTCTTGGTTCAGTTTTCTTTTTTTCTTCTTCTGCTTCAGTAAGGAGGCATGGCACTCTTTTGTGGTAAGCTTAAGGCTTTAGTGGGTTGTCGTTCAAAGTAGGAGCCTTCTATTATCAGTACTACTTGTGTTAGGAAGGAGTGGACTGTGCGGCCCTTTTCATCCCCACTGTCGGTCCCCTGATGAACAATGTAATTTGGCTGATAGCCAAAGCCAATTGTTTTCGTTGTTCTACATCCACACTGCTTGTTTTCTTTCATTTGAAATCAATCCACACGATGGTTTGGTATTATGCCACCAGTTAGTGGATCTTCTCTTAATCTGCAGCTCGACAGGCTAATATTGTCAACACATATAAACAGGTAAACATATCAGAATATCAGCCAATACCAATGTTCAGTAAATGAATTGCTCTATTTCTGTTAGTTACGTACCGTGACTCTTGGTTCTATGAGACCCTTGGTACAACTGTGGATTCTTGGTGTTATAGTGACTCCGTATCACCGGGTGAAGAGCTCCAGATTGTCGTAGAGTTGTGGCTCCCGTGCTCTTCAGTGACTCAATCACACCTCTTGTTGATGTTCAAACTATAAAACCATTAGTTGGGCAGTGTCCATGGTCCATGGAAGATCTTGGCACCTATCCAGGTCATAGTGTTAAGACTGGATTACCAAACTGCCTGGAGACAGTTGCTCTTCGAGTTATTTACAGCCATCCTTTTTCATTAAAAGAAATAAAAACACTAACATTTCAGTGTCCATCAGTTGATGGTAAACAAACGAATCTGATGTTTGATTGTGATTGGTACAAGTAGTCTCACAGGGATGCTTTTGGTGAATGTCAGGACTTCCAATGGTCACTTCAGCGAGAGATGGAATGGATTATGTGACGGCGATGAATGCCAGAAGACATCTTCTGTAATCTTAAAGCAGTGCCAGTCAGGATTGATGGAGTGATTTCCATCACCACCAGTCCCCTAAAGAGGCACCTGTATGGGGCAGTTGTTCATAACTAATATTTCTATCAAATCATCTCGGAGGAGGTTTTCTAGAGATGGTTTTTGTGTTGTCCATAACGCATATTACTACTGTAGTCCTGGAGGATTTGACCTGATCAAATGGGCTGGGGAAGCTGGAATAGAGGCGGGAGCAAGGATTATGAAAGGCTTAGGCAGCTTACAGTGCTCTGTCTCATTCACTCTCCTCTGTGCTTCTCTCGGTGATACAGTGAGAAAAATGATAGAGAGACATTTCATGTCTGGCAGGCTAAGGACCATCACCAACAGTTTGGATGTCAGGGAGAATCTTTTTGGACTTGATTTGAAGTGGGTGAATCTGAAGATCTAAGGTGCCATGAGGGACCCGTGTCGTATATGTGGTGTTCGTCTTGCGGGCAGCCAGTGTCGCTGGATCTTCAGCTCGTTGGCAAAGAGGAAGCTACAAGTCATCTTGTCACATGTGCTTGGCAGGGAGGTGACTCGCGATGGTCATGGAGAGTTCATCTGTGGGAAATGTGTGTTCCAGTTGGAGAAGGTGGTACAGTTTGATGTTAACATTAGCCAGCTGCAGGATGAACACAATAATCAGACCCAGAAGCTGCTGGCGGAGAAACAACACCTGATCCAGTGCATCATCCACATCTACAACAAAAACAACCCACACCGGATGAGGAGTTATGACGAGAGTGTCCTCTCTAGGCCTCCTCTCAGGTTGTCTGTGGCAGGCAGTCTTGATGATGAGGCTGTGTGTCATATGGCCTCTGACAGACAGTTGTTCAAGGAGACTGGAAGTTGTCAGTTGGAGAACCGCATGAGAAGATGTGTGAGTCTGGATAGACTTGTTAGCAAAGGAGCATTTCCAGCACGTTCAAGCCTCAGCAGCAGCAGGCTGGGATCAGCTGCAGGGCTTGATGGCTCCATGAAGAGTTTTGGTCTACGAGGCACACGTCAGCACTCACAGAGCATGTACCTTGACCTGGTCCAGCATAAAGGCACCATCCCTAAACCTGGATTCAAAGGTCGCTCCACATCCATGCATTCCCTCAATAGAGACTTTGCCTCAGACACTCTTCCGGACCCTCCAGCCAAACAAAAACTCAGAGAGGCCAAGGTTAGACATGGTGCCACTAATGACCCAGGAGGACAGATTCAGGCCAGAGCACTGCTCCGCAGGTCCTCAAGTCAGCCCTCTGTGGTGTCTGACCTGATCCAGCTCCTGCGCTTCATGTGCAAGCAGCATGTTTCGGCCCCTGCAGGGAGCCGCATCCCTGTCCTGAAGAGATTAAGTGCTAGTCATCTCAACCCCTGTCACAAGCGTAAACCCAGGACGGTAGAATGGAAATCTCTGTATGACCTTTCAGAGGAATTTGATGATGAATACACCCCTGTCAGAGTGAAGGTAGTTCATCCTTTCAGTAATCCCAGCTCGGCAAACCACTTGAATTGGCAATGATGTGCTGTGGTGGACAACAGCTTTGTTGCTAAAAATAATTGCTGGTATAAATCCAATTTATCTTTCTTGTTTTTTGTATGTTCTCTGGACTTACCAAGAAGAAGAGTGAGGTGAGTCGCATGGAATCTGTCAACAAGTCACTGACAGAGGAGCTCACACAGGCAAAAAGCACCAATGAGAACCTGACAAAAACACTGGAAGAAACACAGAATCAATCAAAGGTACACTGAGCGGATATTTCAACCTATTGAATATATTTCATTGTGACTGAGAGGTTGCATTAAATGAATCATTTCTGTCAATAGACCCTGTCTGGGAAGTTGGAGGAGAGAGAGAATGAACTCAACTCTGAGAAGAAAAACGCTCTAAAGCGAGACAAAACAATCCAGGGCCTCACTCAGGTCCTTAAAGAAAAAGATAAAGAGGTGAGGACAAGACATTTCAAGTCTAATTTATTTAATTGTTATAATTATGGTTTTGCATTGCTCTAACACCAACCTGTCCGTCTTTGTTTTGCACAGATTTCAGAGTTGTGTCATGAGATTGAGGACCGGGATGATGCTCTGGCCAAAGCAAGAGAGACGGCACACAAAGCCCAACTGCAGAAATACCAGGCAAGTCATGCACCTTTTTATTGGGAGACTTTCTCCATCGACAACAAAACCATGACTCTATCTAATAGTGTTAGTGTTAATACCAGCCTCTTTGTCTGTGAGTGTCTGTAATATCTCCATCTCATTGACAGATGCACATTGCATTCTCTCTAAACTCAATCATATTTTGCATATCTCCCCCAGGGAGCAGAGGAACACCAGAATCTATTAATGGCAAAACAAACAGAGCTGGCCCAACTCCAGGGGGAGCACCATGTCACGGTGCTCGAAGCCCAGAAGCTACAACGTGGCCTTGACAGAAAGGAGCAGGAGCTGGCTGACTTGCAGCAGGCAAAGGACCAGCTAGAGCTTGAACTAGAGGACCTGCAACAGCAGAAGAAGAAGGGAGACAAGGCCCTGAATGTACGGCAGCTAGAGAACAGTTGTTGTCTAATCAGTAACTGATAATGATGAACCGATCAAGCCTGTGTACAGAACAAAGTCATCAGGCGTTTCATTTCCTCTTTTCTGTTATTTGTTTCCATTCAAATGTTAGCTTTTGTGTAACAGTCTTATCCATTTCTCTTTTAGGATCTGAACAATCAGCTCAAAAAGCTGAGTGGTGAGATCGGGGAAAAGGAGAGTTCTCTAGAACAGCAGTACCAGGAGATGTTGGACCAAATCAAAAGGAAACTGCAGGCCCATGAGGTCACAATCCAGCGGCTCATGTCCACCCTGACTGATAAAGAGCAGCAGCTACAGGTGACGCAGCATTGAACATATACAGACAGATATCAGACCAAAGGATACAAGATAGAAGCCATCATTTAGATTTTTATAACGTTTTTCTCTGCGTCCATCAGGAGTACATAAACATGGTCGGAAACTTTGAGCACAACAAAAGCCCAGGAGGAAATGATAATGTGCTTTCAAAACTGCGGCAGAGGCTGAAGGAGAAGGAGAATGCCCTGGAGGTGCTTGTCTCTTCTGTGTAATCTTCTTCTAACCAAGGTGATTCCCCTTTGAGTCTGACATTCTTAACTTGCTTCTCTCACAGCAAGCGTTGGATGAGAAGTTTGCTGCCATAGAGGAGAAAGACAATGAGATACACCAGCTGCAGCTGTCTCTCAGGGAGAAGGAAAGAGACCTCGATAGGCTCAATAACTTGCTCTCTCACAATGAGGAAACCATTAATGTGAGTAACAGTAATTTGCCCCTTTCCAGTCATCAGTAATTACATTATTTTATCCCTTTTAAATCCGATGTGTTTGCTTCATTTCTCTCCAGAGTTTTGACACTCTCATTAAGGAGAAGGATGTTGAGCTGCAGCATCTTGCAAACACACTGAAGAACCTGCAAAGAGCCAAGCAGGATGTAGAAGAGAATCTGAACCGATCACTGCGGGAGAAGGACTCCATCATCAGCCAGTTACAGCTCTCCCTGAGTGGCAAGACAAAGGATATGGAGGTAAGTTGATTAGTGGTCACCCTCATGCACTATTAAATATTCAGCAACGTGGATTTTATCTTTACCAATCTGACCTAACATTTGCCTGCTTTTCACCTCGAAATAACTCTTTAATAATAATTATTGTCAACGTATCTTTGTAGGAAATGGCGGAATCAATGCTGAGCCAGTCGCAGACTCATGCACGTGACCTTGCTGAGCAGATGGGCCAGAGGTTAAAGGTCACAGAGGCTATGTTGGCTGAGGCTGTGAAGGCCAGGGAACGGCTTGTTGCTGACAATGAGAGTGCTGTGGAGGGGCTGCTGGCTACAATTAGCAGCAAGGACCAACTCCTGAAGGTCTGCACGTCTCACAACATATCTGATCTCACACAATTTGCGAAGAGGAGAATAACCAAACAGTGTCAAATGTCTTATCAATCTAGGGAGTCTACCATCTGTTCTTTTGTCTCCCCAGGAGTCTGCAGAGCACTACAACCGCATGCTGTCTGAACGTTCTCAAGATATACAGGAACTGAGGAGGCTGCTATCTGACAGACAGCAGCAGCTTGCCACTGCTGAGAGGCAAAGCTCCACAACAGCCCAGGAGGGTTGTTTAGAAGCTGCCGAGTTCAGAGCCCTGCTTGCTGAAAAAGACAGCCTCATCAACGTACGTTCCTCTGGGATAAAACACAGTCACTCAGCTGTAAAATGTGCTTGACTTAGAAGCCTAACAAGGAGTGAAAACAACACTCCCCAGGAGAATAAGCCTTTTCCTCCTTTAAGATTCCCAGTGACTTGGTGACAAATATGAAACACTTTCTTTTACTTCTGTATCAAGTTGAAGGTATCACATGGCTGAGTTTTGTTTTCTTTGTCAATTGACAGAAGCTCCTTCAGCGTGGCCAGGAGAGAGACCAGTTCCTGGCAGAGATGAAGCAGAAGGAGGAGCCAGATCACTCGTTAGAGCTCAGACAAACTATCCAGATCCTGCAAGAGAGGTTAAAGGAGCGGGAAGGTGTGGCCTTGAGAATTTTAAAGCCTCTCATTGGATATTTATATGTTGGACTATACGTTGGTCCGACTTGTAATCCTCTTTCTCTCTACACTAAAGCTGAGCTGTCCAGGCGGAACAGTGACGATAACGCGGAGAACATTCCCCACTCCAAGAAAACTATTGTCATCCTGAAAAAGGAGCTAGTGCAGAAGACAGAGGCGTTGAACATAGCACTGAAGAGGGAGAATGAACTGAAGGTCTGTTAGTTATAAGCTATTAATTAGGTCTGTAATCTGGACACTATTGCTCACAAGTGTTTAATTGTCTCTTTGTGTAATCCCATACATTATTTTCTTCATCTCCAGATTGCATTGGCAGAGCTCCAGACATTGTTTGCTGAGCTTGAAGGTCGCAGTGAAGGACAGGCTGCTAATATTGAGTCCTTGACTTCCACCCTAAAGACAAAGGATGAGATTATCCATGTAAGGATTCCCCTGTTAGTTATTAGCTTTAGATAAGTAGATGTTCTTCTGATTGCACTTGAATTCAGTTGTCTCTTCTCCAGCAGCCTGAGCTCTTGTGTTTTGTTGATGTCTCCGAGCAGGTTCTCCACCAGCGTCTTGGCCAGAGAGGGGTCAGTCAAGCCGATCATACCCAGGACCAGGTCATTGGCAGTGGCATGGATCGATCTCTCCCTGGACTTCCTCAAAGGGAGAGAACCATGATTGGTGGCGACAGCCAGGAAGATGTAAATTAAACATTTCACCCACTTCTCTGTTGAATGAAATAGCAGAAAACAAATGACATTAAGATGATTATCCTCTCATTTCTTGTCCGTCCCAGGTGTTACCCAACCTTAAAGCTTTGCAGCAGGAGCATGATGCTCTGAACAAAGCACTCAGAGCTGAACAACAGCTTTACTCCAGCCTGGTCAGGACTGTAAAAGAGCAGGACAGGTAGGCAGGCAACACTGATCTGAACAGCTTTGAATAAATGACAATGAGGTTGATTTATTTGTTGAATTAATACTTTTCTGTGTCCTTAAATGTGTTTTGCAGTGCCCAACGTCTCCATGCTCTGCAGCTGGAGTTGACAGCGGTGCAGCTTCTTAGGCAGCAGCTAGAAGAGAGCATCAAAACTAATGAGGAGCTAAGGGACGACTTGGAGAGAGAGATAGACAAAGCCAAACTCCAAGAAGGTGCAGTGTAAATGCACTAGGTTGTACATGATGTTGGCAAGTGAATGAAAACGAAAGAAAAAGGGGATCAAATAGGTTGGTAGAAGAATTAGGAAACCAAAGCTCAGGAGGAAGTTTATCCATAGTGGTGAGGTTCATTCCATATATGTAGGAAACAAAACTGCACAGACACACCTGTCTACATTGTCAAGTCTGTTTACGCTCATATATCCCCTTGCTGACAAGCTCATGTCCAATCTTTATCTGTCACTTTACTCAGCACGTCCCTCCTCTCATCATCCCCCTCTGTTCGCTGTTCTTTCCATCGTCACCTACTCATCTGCATGTTGCTGTTTGTTCCCTCTTTCACCCTTCAAATGTAAATGTTTCATATCTTTCCAATCTCAACGTGTCTGTCCTTTTTATTCAAAAACAAATCTGAATAAAGTTTACTCTTCTGTCTTTCTGTTTCTCACTCTCAACATGCTGTCTGCTTGTTATGTCTGTCCCATTAAAACATTTGGTTGTCTTTCGGGTTGTCTGTTGTGTCTAACAACCCTTTGGTTCTTAATCCAACCATCTGTCATGTGAATTTAATGTAATCCCACAAGTATGCCATTATATAACAACTTAAGCAAAGGTATTAATAGTCGGTATGCCTTTTGATACAGTAATGAGATATGGAATCACAGAGTAGCACATGGCCCCTCCCTCAAAACGATCCCAGAAAATATCCAGTTATTTCCCTGTGATGTCATAATATTTATAACAGTTCAGATGTAGTGTGACATCGAGGCACAATCTTGAGTGATTGAACATGTCACTGCACACGTAGGGAGCGATCTAAGCCAAATTACTTAAGTGTCTGGCCACATGCATGTATGTGCTCGCTCGAGTGTGCGTGTCAGATGCAACCTCATTTCCCACCGCAGTCCACAGAGAGCCAGGTGTTTAAATAGGTCAGCTGTGAGTAACGAACAGAGGTCTCTCACTGAACGGAACATGGTTGTAGCCAATAATACCAGATTACAGATCCCAATTTCATCCCATAATGCACTAATGAAATGAATAATAATGAATAACACTCACCAAGTTGACATCATATTTAAGCATTTTTTTTTTATGTATCCCAGATTTAACTTGATGAAAATAATTGTTCCACGTATGTTGTTTGTTACATATAAAACTTGAACATTGAATTTCAAATAGGTTTTAATTCTAAAGCTGCATGTAGTGCTGTGTACTTAAAAAATTCTTTGCATCATATGATGCAGGTGATCTTGCTGTCTTGTAGTAACTGTTACAAGATGCATTGTTTTACTGTCTTTTAACATAAAGTATTAGAACATACCAAAATACCGTAATTACATACGCAGGACTGACCTTTCTTGTCACACCACAGACATTGCGTTCTGTAACCCCTCTGTGTTTTCGTTCAGGGATGGACCTAATTGATCCCAAAGAACTGGAGAGTATGAGGCATCAGCTTGAAGATGCTCAGCGCTGGAATGCCTCTCTGCAGGCTCGTTTAGGAGCAATCCAGAGCCGTGGAGGAGGAGTTGGTGGGGCCAATGACAGCGGTAAGACCAGAAAAAATACACTTGATATATCTTGATATTGTTTTTCAAGACTTTTTATGGATGTCAAAGTGTTTTGCATTAACTCTAATGTTTTTATTCAGATGGCACTTTGAGTTTCATTGGAGATCAGACTTCTTATATGAGTATCTGTGTGGGAGATGGGCAGAATGACAGCCTGTCTCAACTCTCCGCACATGAGCTCCGACAGAAGGTGAATTCCTTTCAAACTTACACATACATTGATGAACAGTATATAAGATTTGGTTGGGTGCCACCAAAGTACTTAACGCATAAAGGCAAACCATTGAAATGGATTGAAGTATCTCATTCTTGGCATTAGGTGCTGGAGCTGCAAGATTGTGTCAGCAGTCTGCAAACTTTAAACAACGAGTTGCACAACCGACTGTCACAATCGGAGAAGTCCGACCATGAGGCTTACAATAAGGAAGACCAAGACCTGACCAGAAGTAGCCCCTGCGAACAGGTTCGAGACCATAAAACAAAGCTGCAAATAGTTTTAGCCTCAATGTTCCTTTTCTAAACCTTACGACAAAAAACATCTGTTTATTTATCAGTATTAGCATCAGTATACAGTGTGTCCAATTTGGGTATAACTATGTTTGAGTCATTGTCTAACATCCACCACTATTAGTTCCTTCAAACCTTTGAACCTACATCTTAACCTCTACTCTGTCTAGCCTGTTACTAATGCCTCTTTACTCTTTGGTACTGTTAGTCGTACTTCTCTAACTAAGTGTGTTTCACTCCTGTAGTAGAAAAATATCCTCTTCTCCTATCCTTCACCTTTCCTAACCAGTCCCTGTTTTGTTTCTTTTTATCTCTGTGTCCCATGAAATTGTCTCTCTTCGCCATACCACATTAGACATGTCATGCCATTCTGCTTTTGCTGTGCAGTGTTTTATGGATTCTGTTTCCGCATTAAGTTTTTCTTTTACGAGCCATGTATGTCATACTCGCCTCCCATCCCATTACTCTAGCAGCTAGAGAAGACGCCGGAGGCAGAGCCTTTAGCTCGCATGACACTTCCCCTCCATCAAAATAAAAAGAGTCATATGGACATCAATTTGGGAAAGGTATGATCAATTTTAATACTTGGTGTCACAATATAGATACAAATGCTTGAAGGGCCTTTCACCATAATTCCAAACTATTCTTTTTATTTCCTGGTAAGCCGTTGGATGATGAGAGTATGGACAGTGGCCTTGGCCAGAGTAGAGAACACGCTCAGTCTGGCAGCAACACCTCGGACAATGGAGTGACAGATTCAAGTGTGGGGAACAGAGATGAAGCGTCACTTAAATCCCTGCTGACTGACTGTGGTGCAACATCAATCCCACACCTTAGGTGGGTCTTCAGTAGTGCACACGTCTTACTGCTTATTTTCACTATAAAATTACAATAATAATTGCATAAACAGTAAACGTAATACATTTTTCCTTTTTACAGAGAGGAGCTGCTCAGACTGAGGTCAGAAAATGCGGAGCTGCGGGGTCTGCTGAAAGAACAAACGTCTACTGAGTGCAAAGAGAAAGCCAGCCCAGACGCGTCAGGGAACAGCAGTGATGGACAGGCGGAACTGAAAAAGAGTTTGGAATCATTGCAGGCCGAAGCAAAAGGTCAAGCTAACGTCAGCAGGCTTTCAAAGGAGAAGGAAGACAAAAGCTCAAATGAGGCGTCAGATGGTGCGAGCCTGGGCCTCGGAGAGCTAATTCAGAGCACCGAACAGGGGATGGAGAGTTTGCAAGCTAAAGGCCAGTCAGACAGCAAGATTGCAATGCACAGAGTAAGTTTTGTTTTATGACGACAGTAAAAACACATCTCATTGCTCCCTGTATAAAAAGTGATTTTAGGAGTTACAATATCTATTCTACTTGTTTTCATTGTAGGTAGGTGTCAGATCACGCCTCCCTGTCCCAGTGAGGCTGAGAATGGAAGCCTGCAGCGGCAGAAAGTCTGCGAGCCTGCAGTCAGCGTCTGATTGTGATCATGTAAAAACTGATTCACCTCAACTCCATGATTCGGAGGATGTCTTTGGTGCTGACCAGCAATTGCACGCAGACTCTGACTCATTCAGGCCTGTACAACAAAGCACTTCCCCTTCTTCCACCCTCATACATGCTGATCGCAGCGACAGTCCGGTACAGTCACACATGGGTGCAGAAACCACACAAACACAAGATGACAACCAAGCGAACTCTGCTCTATTTACTCAGCTGGAACTCCTCCACCAGGAGTGCCAGGAGAAAGAAGCCTTGATCAACAAGCTAGGCGAGCAGCTTGCTGATTGGGAAGAGCTCCACGCTCAGCTCCAGGAAAAGGAGCGGCTGAACTGCCAATACATTGAGGCCTTACAAGCTGCAGAATCCACCATTGCATACCTGACTGCCTGCAGTCTTGACAACCAGGGAGGGTTTGGGTCACAATCCACATCATGTTCTGGTTCTGGTGGTACAGATGCAGCCCTCCACAGCAGATGCATGGAGCTACAGAAAGCCCTACAGGACAAGGAGGATCTCAACAACCAGCTCATGCAGCTTCTGAATATGGCAGAGAGAGTCATCTCCTCCTCTGACAGCCAAGAAAAGCCTCCAGAAATCACTGATCTATGCTTCAAGATAGAGACTGTGCTACAGCAGGGGGATGCATCTTCAGATAAACACAGCCAGAGAGGTGTCTTCGGAGGCACTGAAGATTCTGTGCATGAGCTGCAGCGACATGCAGACTCTTTGCAGGAGGCACTTTGGGAGCAGAATAAGTTAAATGCAGTGCTGCAGGAAAGACTGAGGGCAGCAGATACCGCTGCACAACATGGTTACGTTGGTGCTGACCAGAATGCTTCCTTTTTGACGCAAGAAGCAGAATCACTTAATGAAAAAGAGTCAAAGGAACACTGCAGGGCAATGGGAACTTCTAAACATGTCAGTTTAAATCAGGAGATGAACAAAGTTCTATCGAGCTGTCTTAGTGCAGCAGAATCTACCATTGCCTCCCTGGCAGCACACTGTAAAAATACTAGCTCCATTGTTTCTGGTAGATCATCTCATACCAGCCCGGACCTACAGATGCATTTAGATAAACTCCAGAGAGCCCTGCAAGAGAGGGAGGAACTGGTAGGCCTGGCAGATCCCAGCATCAAATCCAGCAGCAATCCGTCCTCTGCTTCATCTGGAGCAAAGACACTTCACCTGGAACTCCATCACAATATCTCTCTTCTCTGCAAGCTATTCAGCGATCACTCTCGGAGGATCTGTGAGCTCCAGGCTTCCTTGCAAGAGGAGAGGGGTCATAGAGAGCAGAGTGAGGCCCATACATCAGTGCAGGACTCCAAGGGATTACCTCCGAATGTTCAGGTACAGCTGGAGACTCTACATAAGGCACTGAGGGAGAAGAAAAAAGCGTGTAAGAGCCTGGAGGAGAAACTGGCTACAGCTCAATCTCTTATCACCGAGACACCCTCCCCTAAACCTGTACAGAAAGGTAAGAACAACACATGCAGAGCTGCTTTCATGATGTACTGTGTGCACAAACTATTTGAAAGCTGAAAAACTACAATTAGTGCAGAAGATGATGTGAAAGCATCATTTGAAAGGTTGTATATGTAAAACATCGATCCATTCTTTGCCAAATTTTGGATTTAATCCAGATTACTCAGGATCATTATGACGAACAAAGACTTGATTCTGTGCTCGCTAAATGATTTCCTCCTAACTCAAACTATATTGCCTCCAATGCCAGCTCTGGAGCAGGATGACAAAGGCGTGCAGGTGGATTTGCAGGACCTGGGTTACGAAACCAGTGGCAAGAGTGAGAACGATAGGGAAGAGAGCAGTAGCACAGGTAGACAGCCTCTAGACAGACATTGCATGTCTGTCCACTGAGTAGACACTAATCACGAATGTGCTGGATGAATTCTCTATACGTCTGCATGAGGAGTGAACAAAGGCAACCGTAACACTGTCTCAGTGTTTTTTTTCTCTGTGGGTCTCATAACCTCACTGTGTCTCTTCTGGCCTCCACCTGGTATTTCTCGGCACTAGTCCCACGTTGTAATGTCAGGCAATACTTTGCAATGACGAATTCTCGCATGTTTCCACTCTGACGTTTTGGAATGTCTTTCGAGCACCCTTCACTTATTTCTTTTTCTTTTTACAGTTCAGCTGTATCTTGAATGATTTACATCCTCACACATCACTCTCAACTCTATTGTACACAACTTGTAATCTTTTCTTTTCACTGTTCTTGTCCCTGCTATGTGGCCAGACCTAGACGTTGGTGTGAATCCTAGTTGCAATGCTTCTAGTCTGCCGTTGCTGTCGAAACATGAGCAGGCCAACTTTTCTTCGACTGACAACCTGGACTCCACCTTCAGCACCCCTTACCCCAGCTCCCCGACCCTCAGCTCAGCCAAGGTACTCAATTAAATGACAATTCACTAATCCTTCTGTGTAATTCCATTCAATAACAATTTGCTGCTGTAAAATGGTGCAATCCTAAAACAAAACACTTGCTGCTGTCTGTTTTCAGGCCAGCCTGAAAAGCCCGCAGGTCATTGAGGACTACGGTGTTTCCGAGGACCCGCACCAGCTCCAGACACAAGTCCGAGAGTTGAAGGTCCAGCTTGAAAGCCAGACCAAACTCATCCTCCAAATGCAAAGCTTCCTGCATAGGAACTCCTACTCCGGTGACGTAGTTGCCAACATTTCTGACCTGTCACTCATCAGAGATCAAGACGGAACACAGAGAGAGGATCGTATGAATGATAGGAGATGTAGTAGTGGGCAACTCAGAGAGAAAGAGGAGGGGGAGACTCAGGCGATGATGGGTAAAACGAGCTGTGTGAATATGGACCTGGAACGAGAGAGGACACTTAACAGAAGCATGAATGAACAGCTCCAGCAGACTCGCAGCAGCTCTACATCACCTGCCAGGTCACCATTCTTTTTAAACGCATTATTAATAATCTGTATTGACGCTGAGTTAAAGCTGCAGTTATTTTGAAAACTTTGCCTCATGCTGCTTTCATGATTGCCCTAATTCTGTCGTTATCACAGACTGGACTCCCTGGTTCAGTCGCAGGCCAGGGAACTGTCACAACTGAGGCAGCAGATCAAGGAGAGCCGGAGGCTTGGAGCCCTGCAGCGACGACAGATGGAGGAGCTGAGCAAGGCCTTTCAGGAGCTGCTACAGGCCAGTGAAGTTGACCTCTACATGGGGGAGGTGGTCAAAGGTCAGCTGGACAAGAGCCTGAGCATCCTGGACAGGCTGGAGGGGCGGATGGACAAAGGTAGTTGTTGCCTTGATGGTATTTCTACTGGATGTCTTTTGAGAAATGGTGCTCAGAGAGGTTTAAAGTATTTGATTGGTGAAACATTGCTTTGCCAAAACATACATAACTAGTGAAAAACACACGTTAATAGAGTGATGAAGAATTCTGTCAGACTCCGAGGACAGCACTTGTGTTAGATTCATAGTACTGGCTGTAATATGCAGTACTGACTTATTGCGGCGTTGTTTTGATGCTTAAACAAAGAGAAAGCAGTAACCACCCGGGGAGAGAAGACGTGAGACATGAACACAAAAGAGCAATCAGGCGTAACTGATTTCTACAGACAGGTCGTTGACAGCATCGTTTCCTCTGTCTACTAGGAGACTCTCATCTGGATAATGAAGATGTGGCGGTTCTGGAGCTGTCTCGCAGGTACGTCTCAAACATCGATACTGCTTTTTTACTAGGACTGCAAATTAAAATTGTCTTGGTTAATGACACGGGGAACGCACGTGAGAAGAGTCTATATAAAGACAAACACCCACTTTTAAAAGTAAACAAAGAAGCAGCATCATCACACCTTGAGGTTTGTGTGGGTTTTCATTGATTCATATTTAATCAAAAGCAAGTGCAAACTAATGCTCACAGCATGATTTTACTAATCACTGATGGAAGGATTATCTTAGTCAAGCTTTCTGCACCCCAGGAAAGGTTTCAATATAAGCTGTGAAATGAGCATTCATTCATTCATTCATTCATTCATTCATTCATTCATTCATTCATTCATTCATTCATTCATTCATTCATTCATTCATTCATTCATTTTGTTTTTCTTCATCTGTTATGTACTATAATTGAGATAGCTGAGTGTATTTTACCAGCCTTGTGGCTCATGGTTTTTAGGTCATGCTCTTGGGTACTGATCAAGATTTCGGGGTTATTATCTGAGCTGTTATGATATTGGTCTCATGA
>CAAKHC010006765.1:0-19893 GCA_901007825.1 Macroramphosus scolopax
TGGATCAGCATGTCCTGTTTTTCTCATCTTTGGAAATCATCATTTAACTTTGATAGTCACTACTTATTGAATGATCCAACCCCATAACTTATCCTTGCTTTTCCTTTTGTATGTCCTCTAACTTCCCCTACTTTCCCTCCCTCTGCAGCGATGTTTGGGCCCTAGGCTGTGTCCTATATGAAATGTGCACTCTTAAGCATGCAGTAAGTATTCTGTGTGTGAGCTGTTTACTAATTCATGTAGATTTAATGTACATAGCATTGAAATGCTCTCACATCTCTTCCCTGTACATGCTGTGTGTATAATGGTTTATGAAAAATAAATAAGTCATCTTTGCTTGTTGGTTTCTTGCAATGGCGTTAAGTGTTCTGCATGTGTTTTCTCTCAGTTTGAGGCTGGCAATATGAAGAACCTAGTTCTGAAGATCATCCGAGGCTCATACCCCCCTGTGTCTGTTCACTACTCCCAAGAACTGCGTGGTCTTTTGGCACAACTTTTTAAACGCAACCCGAGAGATAGGCCTTCAGTCAGCAGCATACTGGACAAAGCATTCCTTTCTTGTAGGATACAGAGGTTCCTCACACCACAGGTAGAGCACACAGTTAGTTAATTGTCTTTGGTGCACACCGAATTTACATAAACCAGACGATAATTTGTGCTTCACTTGTTTCAGATTTTTGCTCAGGAATTTCGACATGCTATTCTTCATAAGCAGCCTAAAGTGCATGGGCCCTCAGGTAAGTAAACTATGCTGCTGAATTTAAAGTATATCAGGGTGCCTTTACAAACTATTAAGACTATTTTTTTAAATTTGATTTTGTTTTACCTTTCAAACCAATCTGATCGCATACATACAAGTGTAAAAGGCTTAGGTTTTAGTCAAGTAAGTAGGAGAGAATATAATTAGTCGGAGAGAGAAACTGTTGAGCCACGAGGTGAAGAAGCAGCAGAGGAATTCCTCGCTGCTTTCTGCTCCACAGCCATTGTTAGCTGCACTGTAGTTTCAGCCACTGCTCCTTCTGATTTAATACGCAATAAATAACTCTGAAGTCATGAAAATTGACTATTTTCTAAACAGCCTGTGTATTAGTCAACGAGATCACAATTTTTCAATCTGTCACATAAAACCTCATAAATTCCATATTATGGTGTATTGAGTGAAAGAGGGAGATTTGTTGAAATCATGTAGAACTGACAGCAATTATATATTTAAAACCTCCACCCACGCATTCCTAACTCACATTGCCAGATCAGGAGGTGCAAGATGAGGGAGAAATGAATACATTTGACCTCAAACAGTCTCTGGTCATGCTTTATTGGCTATTTATAAGCACAAAGAATAAGCATTTCTGTAAATGTGACTGTGTTAGCGAGTCTGCTAACGTTCAACTGCAGTTCGTTAGCAAAATGTTCAGGAAACCAGTGTAAACAGAAACACAAAGCTCTCTTTGTTATTGCTCTGCTAGCTGCTGCAACCATCAAGTTTAGTTCCTTGTGTCATCTCACTCATTTCACACTCAGCAACATCGTATTGTTTTTGAGTGGAAAAAAATACATACTTTGAGATGGATGTTCACAAAGTTGTGTCAACAGCTCTTAATTGTTATTCAGAGTCTTTTTCTTTACTTGTTTAAATAGTCAAGCGTCCTGCCCCTGGTTCCACACCTTTCCCTCAAGCCCAAAAGATTACCAAACCAGCCGCCAAATACGGAGTGCCTTTAACTGTAAGGAAGATGTCAGATCCAGCCAAAAGGCCTGCGGAGCGGAAACCAGCTGAAAAACAGAAACAGGTCAGTAGTCTGCTGAAGACTCACTGGGATTTCAGCTTCATTTAGACTTTTTTTCCGCTGTGTTTGTCAAAGGGCTATATTAAATGCGGAGCTTCTACTCTGGCATGTCGGAGGCGTCTCCCATATGTGTGTCTGTTTTTACATATCTGCACTATTGTTATTAATATCATTATTACTATTTACACAGTGTCATCAGGCTGCTCTCCCAGCAGCCCCCCAGAGAAGAGTGAGTCAAGTGGATGAAGAGAGGAAAAAACATGAGGTACATTTGAGAGCTTATAAAAGATGAATAAATATATATATAACATACTATTCAATTTTCCTTCCTTTTCTCTCCCGATTTACTCTCCCTTGAAGATCCCTTCCTGCCACGATTTTATTTTTCTCATTACGTTTTGAATCCCACTGTCGGCCGATCCCCTCCCAGGCAATTTAAAGTTTTCTGACTGACTTAGCTTTCTCTGTAAACCAATCTTTCCCAATTTGCTTACCTCGTCAATGGCAAAGCAGTCCTCCTGCCTCTTGGGTAAAATTCTCCTCTTTAACATGTCACTTTTTCACTCACGTGGCAGGATCGCATCAGAAAGAAGAGGATGGAGTTGATTGAGAAAGAAAGGAAGCAGAGAGAGCAGGTGAGAACATTGTTAAACACCTGTAAAGTTAGCAAATATAGTTTTTACACTTTCAATAGTTTTCTTCTCTGTCACCTTCAGATGTTCCTGTTGAAAGCAGAACACATGAAGAGATATGAAAAGGAAAAGGTGGGGGCCAAATATGCGCATAGCAAGTACAATTGTTGTTACTCTTATTTTACTTATCAAGTCATTACTGCAGTAATTGGGGAAAGTATTTGAAGTTTTAGTACACGATAAGTCACCACCTTAGACTGACATGATAACAACTCTGTGATCTGCTACAGATCAATCGCATTAACCAAGCCAGAGAGCAAGGCTGGAAGCATGTCTTGAGTTCTAGTGGAGGTAGCAGCCCAGAGAGGAAGGTACTGGGTGTCCTATTTTGTGATTACATTTTCCTTGAGCTATCTTTTTCCTTCTAAAATTGCATTGCTATAACATGACAATCTGTAAATTCCATGCAGATCTTCTGGCTCATCCACTTTTCTCCTCCAATCTCAGTGTTTTGTTGGTGGGGGAAAGAGGGCTGCTGGTGTTGGCCCTTGCCCTGCCCCGGGCTCTATTCAGGGATTAGCCCCAGCCCCTGTAGCCAGCAGAAACCCTTATGTACACTACCATGCTGCACTTGACCAAATGGTTAAACCACAATCTAAAGACGTTAGCAGGGAGGGATCCGTATCAGGAACTGGCAGTCCCATTCGGTAAGTTCCGTTGTCTCCTTTTTTGGCATTTTAGCTGTATTGAATAATTGTTTAGGGGTATTGCGTCTGTGTGCAAGAAGTGTACCAGCCGCTGCTGGCCCTGTGGTGCCCAATGGCCTTGCCAGGCTTCTGAACCCTGATGCAATCAAGAGAGAACTACAGAGACTGCAGCATTTTTCAGAACAAGCTCATGTGACTAGGTCAGTCGTGCAGCCTCTCCAAAATAAATACATCTGGATATGGTGGTTTCACTTTGCGTAAAGGAGATTATTGATTACGGTATTGTGTTTGCAGGCACCGTGGTCACATGGCTGGTGAACGGGCCTACCAGGTTGAGGAGTTTTTACAACGTAAGAGAGAAGCCATGCTCAACAAAGTCCGTGCTGAGGGTCAGCTGGTACGTAGTGTGATTTCTACTGGAATTGTAATGTTAACCTGTGAGTTAACTCTGAGAAATACTGAACCGATCTTGACACCTTGTAGAAAATGTTTGGCTTTGGTTTAGGATTTTTTGGGTGTTTCTCATTTGGTTATGAAAGCCATATACAAGTTGAAGTCATTGAGGTTTATCATGGCAAGAGTCTAAGTTCTGGTACTAGGGTGCAGAAGAACCTGTTGGTTGGATTGGCAAAAAAAAGCCGTCTCTAAAACCAAAACTATGAATCAATAGAAATGCTATCAGAGAGAGCAGACCTTCGCCAACGGCAATAGCCCGTCCTTCATCACAAATGTCAGGGTGCATTTGCAGAACTATTAGAAATAAGCCAAAGGTGTTTCATAATGTCAGCTGCTGTGCAAACAGACTGATCTGCTCTGCCTCACTCAACACAGTAGATGTAGGCTAGTAGAGTTGGTCCTCTCTGTTGGGGGACTCTGGGAAGTTGCTAGATTTGTCAGTGTTGTTTTGACCAATTGGAGTGGCCGGGAGAGCTTTTACAGTAAGCCTCTGTCTGGAGTTCCACTCAGGAGCGGTAGTTTGTGTGTTATCCTGTTGAAAGACGGGCAATGTTGCAGACTGGGGTGTTAACTCTCTGTGGGATGGTCAACTATTATTGGCCCATGTTCTCTTTGCATGTAGTCATTTTATTCAATGCTAATGTGAACATTTTGAGCGTTGAAGCTTTAAATATCTTCCGGCCCCAACTTGTAACTGTGATGTGAGCTGGATCTAAGGGCTGTGTCCTTCTAAAGTGTGGTTAAATTGAACGGTAAACAGGGAACTCGGCAAAACCTCGCAGCAATCTATGGAACCCGGGTTGGTTTGGTACGGTGCAGGAGACCCAAAGCCAACAAAGAGGAGGAGGTAGGAGCCAAAGCCTGAAAGCCCAGCCTCACCCACCAATTCACCCATTACGTTTGGCTTGGTTCATCTTCCTTTCAACTGTGCCTGTGTCACACCTGTAATTCAACCTGCAGCCCCACCCCCACCCCTTTCACAATATTTGATGTTCCTCTGTCCAGTGTGAGCTGTTCCACTATTTATTTGCCACCCCGCTCAATAAGGGCTGCTATCATTCTCAACAGGATATACCATTGTTTTTGTTTGTTGATTGTATTGTTGTCCCATGTTAAATAACCATGCTATCCCAATCCTTAGTTTTGTAATGGAGCTTATTGCTTTGAATTGAAACATAAATCTATACCTTTTTTTTTTTTTTTTTCTGGCTGAATGTTTTTTTTTTTTTTACAAATTTGTATGACAATGCTATATCCTATTCCATGTTTTCGTCTATGCAGGTTTGTTCAATATGCCGTATTTAACGTTTGTCTACTTGTTCTCAGGAATATTTGGCAAGACTGAGGCAGATCCGCTTGCAGAACTTCAATGAGCGTCAGCAGATGAAAGCCCGACTCAGAGGAGAAAAGGTACAAACCTCAAATCTTGAAAACTGAGACAGTTTCCATTTGAGATTTCTGAGATTTAATCTGCTGGTAATTAATGGTGTCCGTTTCAGTATGATAGCGATGGTTCTGACACTCAGGAGTCCAGTGAGGAGGCTGAGCTCAGGAGAAAGAAGATAGAGTCTTTAAAGGTGAGTCGGCTTGGTTAATTAGGTCAAAATTTCAATGAAAACTGTCTTTACGGAACCATTTTTATACATGCATGCAACTTTTATTCTTGGATTGTTTTATGAGCACTGGATCCTGTAGAGAAAATAAACAAGTCTTTCAGTTCAGTGTGTTTTATGAGTGAACCAGAAATAAAACCTGCAATTAATCTGAGGGAAATTCTATGCTGAAAGGCTCGCCTTCTTAAAGCAAAACATTTGTTTTTGTTTGTATGTATTTACGGTCCTGCCAGGCCATAGCAAATTCGCGTGCAGCTGTACTTAAAGAGCAACTAGAGAAGAAGAGAAAAGAAGCGCACGAGAGAGAGAAGAGAGCTTGGGAAGATCATGTAAGCACTTTTGTGTTTCACCTTCAATCTGTTTGGTCAGTGCTATGACCTGGTGATACTGGTGCATTTGTTTAAACACAGTGTAATCTTGGTATTGTGTATTGTGGAAGCTTGCAGCTCGTGCGGTGAAGGTTGGCATGACAGCAGGAAACGTAGCAGCATCAGTAGCAGTATCAACTACCTCTGACAGTCCTCTTACACAGCCCAGTCCCTCTCAAGCTGACCCACCTGCAAAAGCTCCAGCCCTGTGTGTTTCCGAACTCTCCACCCCTGCTATATCCATGACTGCTGCCCTGAAGAATGTTGGAGCAGTAAGTATGCATATCAAGCCCTGTATCATGGCTTTAGAATGTACCCTTTGGCTTTGCTGCATCAATTCTGCTATTTGTGTTTCACAGATTACTCCACTAAAAGAAATCCTGCCCGAGCCAGAGAATGCTGTGGTCATTCAGGTGAGCTCATGAGTCGATAATCAAGTCAGGATGATGAATCCTCCCAAATTCAATCTTTTGAAAAATCGCTAATAATGATAAATACTTAACGCTTTTTGTGTATCAGAGTGAGAAGAAGCAGATCCTTCGCAGACTTAACCAGAACCTAAAAGCTCAGACCCCAGATGAGGTAGAAGAGGAACGTCCAACCCCTGCAGAACGAAGTCCTGCTCCTGAGCTGAGTCAGCGTGACACAGAGAAACAGCCCCCTTTGAATGGACAAAGAAATAAGTGGGATGCAGCAGTTCTGCCCGTGATTCTTGCGGCACAGCAGAACTTAGAGGATTCCTGCGTAACTGCATCTACTGAGTTAAGCCCTTGTAAGACCAAGCTTTCATGTCTCATGCATTAATAGTGGCAGGGATTACTTTTCTTTGCGCTGTAATCTGACAACATTTATGAGCAGTTACAATCCACAGTGTGGTCTTTTTTAGTGTTTAGGGATAGTAATATTTAACATTTTATTAGCTTGCCTTTGTACATCAGTTGGTGCTGCTTTTATGAGTTTTTACAAGATATCTTGCTTAGCTTTTCTCTTTCATATTTTCTCACAGCATCTCCAGATGATAGGCCGTCTTCTGGTGGAGACAGGAAAAAGTGGGAGGCCGGAGTTCCACTTGTCCTCTCTGTAGCTCAGCAAACTCTAGAAGAGACATGCATGACAACTATTGGTGAGACAATACACATAAATTCCCAGAGAATTTTTGTAGCGTGCCCTCTGTAGACTGAAGACCCCAATTCTCTCTGTGTGTATGTGTAATGTCTCAGAGCAAACAGCGGGTGAAGTTATACGGATGGATGTGCTACAGAGAGAAGCTCCTAGGAAGGAGTGGGGAGTGAGCCCAGACTCTCAGGTACTGAGAGTACTTCAAGAGGCGGAGCGTCAGCCTCTCACCCAGCTAGTGGAGAATGTCAGCGTCTGTAAGGAGGAGTTTTCTAGTCCTGGTTAGTTCTCCTTCCCTCCCAATTTGTACTATCCAACTGAGCCTATGTACAAGAGGTACTCAAAAGTACTTCCAGCAATGTTGCTGGAAAATGATCATACTGTAGTATTTAGTAAATTTTTCCTTTTTTATGTGACATTTTTAATTTCCACCTTATGTACTGTTTTAGAGAATGCATAAATGATTATGATATACAAGCAGTAATTCATTTACTAGGAGATGACAATCTTTTCCCCAGATGAGCCTAACCAGATAGTGGCAGTGGCGATGGCTAGGACATCTAAAGAAGATCTGAGCTCTAAGCCAAAGTCTTCTGCCGTGGTTCAGAGCGCAGACGTTCAGAAGGAACGTGCCGCTACAAAAGAGGCCTCACATCAACAAATGTCTATGGCCAGTGCAGCGGAACGAGTGACACCGCCAGCTAACCTCACTGACACTCAGGGTCGGCATGTCACTCATCCTGATATTGTTCAGATTTTAGCTTCTCATTCAAAGTATGTATAATTCAATCGTACTTTGCTTTAATTCCTGTAGATCCTGCAGACTTGGAGTCAGAGGTTTTGGAGGACAAACCTAGACAGGCTTCACATCCCCCAGCTCCTGTGCATCAGGCCTGGGAAAAGGAGGCCCAACAGCCAATGTGACTATTCATCTTTACGAATCATTAATACTGAGAACAAAATGTGCCTTGTCATTTAAGCACAGAGATAGAGCTCCTTTTTAATTTTTTTATCCGTTAAAATTACAATCCCATTGTCTTGCCATTGGATTTAAAGTTAACAGCCGTTGTTTTAGAGCTCCATCATCAGCATTAAATGTTGCATTTTGTTGCTTTGGAGTGAACAATGTCTGTAATCCATTAAAGGCATCATGCATGGGAGCACTAAAGTTTTTCTCATATTTAGGCCACCAGAGGGCATCATGACACCATCCTTGTCCAAAGAGGATGAGAAGAGTGCAGAGAAGCCAACAGAAAAAACATCCGGTGAGATTGAGGAGATTATTGGTTCAAATGTAATTCCTTGTTATAGGGATTATCATCTTAGTTTATTTTCTCTCTTCCCAGGTTCAGGACAGTGTGAGGAACCCCTGTTTACGAAGTTGTGCTCCCCAGCCCACCGACGCACTGCTGCCCTTGCAATCCTTTCAGCTCAATCCTCTATGGATGAATCCTCTTCCTCTCTGGCCTCCCGCTCGCGCTCCGTCTCACCTCTGCGCTCCAAACAACACAATGCACTCCTCATTGGTCTCTCTACAGGCATGTTTGATGCCAACAACCCTAAGGTGATAACTGTGGGAACTACAGTATGTTTTTAACCAACATAATAGGGACAGGTCACTTACTTAACAAACAAATGGTGGTTATCCAAAGGATCATATCATATGTAGTTCGTCACATTATTAAATATTACAAAACCAGGTGCTCGGCTTTTTGCAGCGGTTAAGAAAATTCACTCTTGTTCTTGTGGCTGGAGTATTGTAGAAGCTTGTGAGGTATTTTTAGGTTGGGTTTCTGTCTTCTTTATTAATGAGAGTGTCTGGAATCGAGCCTGAGACATTAATGTAATTATCTGAGCCTGCAGTGGGTCTGATAGGTCATAAAGAGCATCCATCAACTTGTGTCTTTTATAACCTTCATCAGGGATGTTGAGAACTGCTGAAGCTAGCTCAACTTTCTACTTACTCATAAATAGCTCCACAGAATATAAATGTGGTGTCGTATGTGTCACAGCCTTAGAGATCTATTAGCCTCTCCACTGCCCATGTGGGATTTGCATCATTTTCTGACTCAGCTGTGATTTGATTTTTTGGAATATTAATATCTGCTTCAGATGCTGCGGACATGCTCCCTACCAGACCTCAGTCGTGTCTTCAGCTCCCAGCAGAACTCTTCCATGACCACTGAGGCTAATGTTGCTCCAGACAACAACCTGGTAATCGAGGACCTGGATGAGGCAGCTAAAGCTGACGACCAGTCAGAGACTGAGGAGTAAGACGGACACACTCGCAAACAAAATCTCAAAAGCGGAGACATGCTTGTGCTATTTTGTTTGATTTTGGACACAGAGACACACACACAAAATTCCAGCTTTAAGTATTGTGTGTTATTTTTACTTTGCAAGGTTTCCCTGTGAAATATGTAAATATAAAATGCAATATTATTTGTGCTGCTAAACGATGGCTGACACTCTTAATGTTGATTGATAGTATCAATTATTGTCAAAAACTGAGAGGCATTATGGGGTTTTATATTGCAAAGACACTCCTTTAAATTTTCCCAAGTGGTGTCCTACTGTGTGTTTTAAGAATATGCCCTGTACCCTAGTGCATATGAGGATGAAGATCTCCGGGACATCAGAGCCTCCATGGAGCGACTGCTGCAAGAAGAGAGTGACTTAATGAGGAGCCCTCCAGAGGTCGGAGCAGGAGACTTTAATGGAAACCCTCCAGAGGGCAACCATGAGCTCTTCAACAGGATAGAAGCTTTGATAGCGCAGGATGACAATCAGATGGCTGTAGATGATGATGATGATGATGATGATGACGACGATGACAACGATGAGGAGGACGAGGACGACGATGACGATTGCTCTAATGGGAGTCCAGGTGATGAGGAACCAGGAGAGTTGCTTACCAATAGTGTTGGGGAAGAGAACCATAGTAATAACAGCCAGATCAACGAAGAGTGGCATTCAGGTAAGAGAGAAGATTTTTTTAACACTCATTAAAGTATTATAAGACAGATAAAATGAATGATTGAGACAAAGACATAATTAAAAATAAAAAAAGGGTACAAAATAATTTCCTCACCTTTTCAGATGATTGATGCTTTAGGTTATTTTGCAAACTAAGTACCTTCAGAATGCCCATGACCGAAGATAAAGTGTAGCAGGGTAAAGAGAATTGTTTTGTTCATGTTTCATTATAGATAGCAGCGGGGAGGACCAGGAGGGAGAGGCTGAGCCTCATGACAGCATCTTCAGTCGTCTGGAAGAGCTTCGCTTTAACCTGGAACAGCAGATGGGCTTTGAGATGTTCATTGAGGCCTACAATAAAATTAAGGTGTGAACGTTTGTTTTCTCTCTGAATGTTGAGGTTGTCCATTACAACTACGTGCTGGAACATAACACAGATGTTTTGCTTATTGCCGTTGTCAGGCGATGCATGAAGATGAAGATGAGAATATTGACCAGGGCTCCAGTTTGGTCTTAAACATTTTAGGAACTGAGCACCAGCATCTATATCCCAACATCCTTCATCTAGTGATGGCAGATGGCGCATACCAAGAAGGTTAGTTACAATAACTGTTAACTGTTGAATTGATTGTCACTAGTTATTGTCCTAGTTTAATTTTGTTTATTATTTATCAACACTTCCACGTTTGTTTTGCTCTCTTGTAGAAATAACAGAATTACAAGTGCATCTCATCATCAGTTCAGTAAATGCATTTGATTTGTTCTCAATTGTCTTTGCACCACACAGATCTTTTATAAAGGGTGAGTTTTAATCTTCGCCCTGAAGTCCTACCTTCTTTTGTCACATTGAAACTTATGATGTGGTGAAAGCACTATGTAGTTATGGAGCACGCCCTTCCACTGCCTGTCTGCTTTGTTTTACTCTGTCAGAGTGGGGCGACAGCAGATACAGGAAGAGGTGGGGGCAGGAGGGTTTTGTCTTTTGAGCTTGACAGGTTTCCTTTTAGGATCTAGAGCAGTCTTCAGATGAGTTCTCTCTCTGAACATCTCTTCTTGACAATTCTTTTGATTTCTATTTTTACTGTCTTCAGTAGACTGAACGAAGGAGGCAATGTCAAATCTCTCCTCTGAGGAATGATCTTGAGATGCGTTACAGATGCAGCTCATAATTCCCAACCAGACAGCAATGGGTACATTTTTTTTAAATATTTTGAGGCTGCTAGAACAGCCTCAGGTATTGAGGTTATTTCGTACGATTACAAACAAATAATCCATTAGATGAAGAAATCTGTGGAGTTGTGGATCTTTTGTCAATTTCAGATGCCTTCTATTTGTTCAACGTCGGTTTGAGTTTCGAGACAGATTTCAGCCAATTTGAGTGATGTCACTAAACCTCAACTTATTTTGGTTATTGTGACTTCACTGGGATGTTGGAGCTTCACTCTATAGAAAAAGGAAAGGAACACAATGGTTTTCACATTGACAAATATTCTTACATGATTCATGATTTGGGGAATCACAGTTGGATCCAATGGTGGTCCAGTGTGAGAAATGCGAAGTGTACCTTCACTATATTTTTAATGGCCAAAAAACTATACAATAATTAGGTATAGATTTAATGGGACTGATTATCCACTACAGCTGCAGTGGGATTTTACATTTTGCTAATTTCTGTCACATTGGACTCATTCGCCTCACTTTTATTTTTTAAGGAGACACGGTCTAAACAGTGACTTCTGCCTTCATAATGAATTATTTGTCATAACCACATTGTCTCTGTCTGTTTTTTTTTAGATAATGATGAATAAAGTTTTGACGGCAGCTATGACAGTCTGCTAGCTATCTGAGGTCTTCCCATGATGCACATCATTGCAGAAGGATCTATGCAAGAGGTGTCTCAGCCATGCATCTAACAGTGTTTCAGGCACACTTGCATGATGAATAACTAGTACACTCAAGGCTGTGTTCCATTATTTGACTATCAGCCGTTGACACTGTGTTCTAAGCAGTGGTCATTCAAAAGTGCATTTCAAGTTCATGTTCTTATTAACCAAAGTTAAATTGATGGGTTTGTCTTTTCTAGGTTTTGTGTTATGTCTGTAAGTGAACTCGCAGACAGTTCGCTCTGTCAGAATACGCTGTGGATCTTATTTTTTGTAAGTTAGGTGAAGATCTGGTCCTCTCAGGTGCTCTCTTTCTGTCACAAACTCAACCTAGCTTCAAAACGTAAACTAGGTCAAAACAAATGTACCATACAACTCAGAACCAGCTGAACCTCTTTTTCTTACTTCTCTTTCTCACAACACAAGACGTTAATGATCTAATATTGTTTCCACATTTCGTACTGTTTCAGTGAACCCAAGTTAAAGATAGATCTACTATATGGTAGCAAGACTGTTGCATTAGAGTGTTGGGCTTGATGTTGTCGGCCAGGTCAAATTGCTTGTTCAGTGCAAATGATTCTGATGTAGATTAATAATACTAATTGGTATTTGATAATAAAGTAAATATTGTAAATCTTTATCTAAAATAAACTTTTTAAGAACCTGATGAATTTTCCATTTCTTTCCACGCTCTTGTCATGTATACTGTGAAGTATGTCTAACACATCTGGGCACCTCAGGGATTGCAAAGTGTCTGCGTTGCACCAAAATGTATATTTGAAGACTCAAAACAAAACAAAATGTGATTCTAAAAGCTTGAGACAAAAAGATTCTATTCTATTCACAGGTCTGATAGACTGTGCTCACACTGGCGTTTACACAAAACTATTTTCATCCACAGCACTTCAACAGACAAGTCGCGCTACTGTCAGCTAGCAATATTTATTTGTAGTTGCTATCCCTGTGGAATATTATATCAAGAGCCTCCAGTGTTGTTTCCCCTTGTCAGAAGTGGTGTGACAGAAAAAGTTGGTGTGTAACATCCTTCTACTAACTATGAGCAATTCCTATTTGATAGTGGAGCCTTGCTCAGTGCAATCAAGTACGAACTATTCAGCACTTCATTCTTTTTAGCTGTAAAGTTTCATTTAAATCAATGATAAGTTAGTAACACTGGCGTTTGAGGCAATAGGAAGCAGACATTATTCTTGTGGTTAGGCAGAACACGGGCCAGGTCTCTTGCAAAAGCAAATTTAGAGCTTGTCTACTAGATTTGATAAATGACACAGACCGATTTTCAGACCCCAGCAGAACAAATGTGTCTGCTATCTCAGCTAAAACCGTGCAGTCCAAATGTAACAGTGAGGTTGGGGATTGTGTGCCAAATTGAATTTGCAAATGACAAGCTGATTTCAAACTTCAATTTAATTTTGCATGCCATTCATACATTGGATAGCATTGTAAGTAAACTGTATGTAAAAAAATGTTGACACAACATTTCTGGTTATAGGATTTCCTTTGATTTAGATTTTTGATCATGTAGATTCAGCATGTGGTTATAGCCACAGAACTTAATATCGTTCTATGCAGGGCAAAGCAATTAATTCACTATTCATGATACATAGCTCTGTTTGTTCCTCCATTTCTGTTTTGGTGTAATTGGGATCTTTTCTGACTTCGGAAAGTCCTGGAACTTGATCATCCCAGCAGCCCTGTAAGAGATCTGCTTGGTTTTCAGGCCTGTAGTTGTTTATAAAGTTAACCTAAAATTAGACTTGCCTATCAAAAATCAAATACTTCAGAATAGAACATATTGGCTACAGTCTGACAATATGCTTAGGGATGAATTAAATTAAATTATCTTCCATAAGGCTTCTGTTTGACTTGATCCCTGCTCTCAAGGAAAAGAATCAGCCCAGAGAGAAATATACAGTATGCACCTAGCCGTCATCAGGCAGCTCATTGACATTCATCGATGATCCCCTATCTCATTTAAAAGTTGGTTGATTCAGGCTGAATAGGATTGAAAGTTGTCTAGGATTAATAGAAATGGAGATCATCAGACATAAGTGTCCTGATCTTAATTTATGTTAAGCCTGAGAGATTTCAGTCCAGTTTCAGCAAGTCTGCACTCGAGTTACATGACTGGGACTCGAGTCTACTTGATCCTTATGACTTGAAAGACTTAATCCAATTCCAAAGCCCAACATGATGCCGTAAGAAGTATTTAGCCGATCAACTCTTCCATAAAAAAGTAGCAAAGTCATAAGAAAGATAGTAAGCAAACACATTTTAAAAAGCAATTTTGAATTTTGTAAATGTATTACTACTGCTTACCCTTTCTCTGTTGGCTTTCAAACGTTTCAAAGATTCAGGACTTTTGGGAATTGACCAGTGTTGACTTGGGACTTAAGTCTGGACAAAAAGAATTGGTCCTCGCAGAACAATAACTTGGTTCCAACACTGGTATATTATTTAGTGTTGTCATCTTGTCCTTGTGAAAAACACTGCAAGTTTCTGTTCTTTAATTTTGTTTTTGCTGTTGCATATTCTTCCTGCATGTCCATAAAAACTAGTCTGTCTACAATAAAGAAGTGTACAAGAGAATGTAATATTACTGTAAAAGTTCATCCCTTCTTGGAAACTGGGATATGTCTTACCATATCTGCCACCGCTTTCATCTTCCCCTTTTATAGACAGTAACGCAGCTGTCATCTCAATCATTTATGGATTGTGTGTATGATTGTGTGTATAGATTATTGCCTTCCTGGTCTACAAGTTATTATTTAATGTCTTTAACTAATGTCTCATGGAGATTTTTCATAAAACAATGTTAAGGGTGTGCAGAAAGTCATTGTGTGGTAATACATCAGGGTCGAGCAGGGAAGGAGGGCAGGGGCCATTGTCTCAGCAGAGGTGAAGGGGCGGACTGCTGCCTCTTCACGGTGTGGAAATATGACCTGCGGTCTCCCGCCAGCTCCAGTGGGATCACATGTGACAGAAGACCACCACCTCCATATAAATCTCCCATGTTTATTGCTCTTTTTCTTCCTCCCCTTCATCTGCCCCTCTTGCTCAATATGCAGCGTCCCCAGGATGAGATAAAAATAAATCACATGTTTATTGTCCGGCTGTGTCTCATTCCCTCAGGCAGTTATGTGATTTTGCCTTTGCAGTGAAAGTCAACGTTGTATTCTAATTGTATTACTAAGAAGTACATTTTAAAGAGTTCTCCCCCATCTCCCTTTATATTGTAATTGATGCTATTTTTAGTTGTGTTTTCCTCTTGAAAATGTAATGGCAGGCTCACATATCCAAATCAGAGCAGCAAATTAAACACATTAAACCAAATAAACTAGTAGTGATGTTACAGAAGAAGCAAGACTTATACTGTGACATAAGCTTGTGGTTTTTCTCACTTCCGCAGGTTGATGGACCTTGCCCTCAACAAACAAATATATTCTTGCCGTAGGAAAGTGTTATGTATCTACAGATGTTTTTCATGAGAACATATTAGAGATGTCACCAGAAGTCCCTATTCACTCACCACTTCTTGAATAGCGATATATATGAGAATCCTACACATAGGACAAATACTTCCTTTACACCCATAGGAAAGAGTAATTTAAATTTATTGTAGCTAATACTTATAAAACTGAAATTGATCAAAATCTCCCTCAGAAATGTAACTCAAAATATTTTTTTGGTGTTAATTTGAGCTGCTATGCCATCTATTAATTCATTTTCAGTTTAGGCTAAAAGCATAACACGTCCATAGTGCAGGTCATATAATGGGATATAAACAAGTTGCTGCTCTTTGGCACATCATTACAAGATTCAGTTCACGCCCTTTTGACAAAGCTACACTCCTATTTCACGTGTTCCTCGGAAATTCCTACATTACACTGTGGATGTTCTCGGTACTATCTCGGTCTCAAGGTTTTTTATTTATTTATAATATTAAAGCCCTAATTGAATATTAATAATTACAGGATATAATTGTTTTAAAACGATTTTAGTTTTCATTGTAATGAAACATTCATAAATGACGCTGCGTGCCAGACATACAGTATCAGAACTAAGAAGACATTCGCATTTGTTGTTTGATATCCCAATTAACATTGTTTTTTTTTTCATGTAATAGTGAAGCATATAAATATAACTTTGTTCACAACGCTGTAGTTGCAGAAATTGGTTGATTAGTTTATGTGTACTACTTACTACTTACCCACCACAATATACCCATTTCCCGATAACATTGAAGTCCACGTCCTCCCTCCCCCTCTTCTTGTTTCCAGCAACACAGTCCAGCAGAACAGAGAAGTACTAGCATGGCGCTCAATGCAGTTGGAGTTCTGTTCTCTCGCCTGTGTCCTTTTCATGTTAGGTTTAATGTGAGGATCTGACAGGATATGCTTATGCTACACGTCATACGTGTCTAAAGAAGAAAATACGCTGTGCGAACAATAGCAGTTGTCTGCTGCATAACTCGCTTTGAGATTTTAGGTAGCTTGCTAACTAGTAACGTTAGCAAGAATTGGAACATAAGGGGGCAACAAGAGGAGGAGTCCTGTTTTGGAAGAGGTACGCTTAACTCCTTCTAACGTTAGCCAGGAAACGGTTATAATATTTTCAATGAATTAATTTTTGTCCTCGAAGTTGAAGGAAACATTTCCTTGAGTTCGATGGCTTTAACAACTTATTGTTAACTCCAGTCAGTTAAAAGGGGGCAACTTTGGAGTACCCCCTCGGTAGCGAGAGATCTCTGCTAGCAAAACTACTTAAATTATTACTTGTAATGTATTGTGAGTCCTGGGAAATACTACTGCGTTGATGAGCCAAGTCAGAAAAAGTATCCGAGGAAACAGTAAGGTAATTTCATGCTGTTTCGTGAAGTTATGTAACATTGACATTTTTCACGGAGTAACTCTCACTGTTGCTAGATTAGCTTGAAAGAGAGTGTACATTTACGATTCAAGTGTCTTGTGATGCCCGCATTTACCAAACGGGTAACACGTAGCTGTCTTCATTACTGGTCAATCCTTCACAACGTTTTCGCCTGTGGAAGACAAATCATTAGCAGATTAAGCAGACTTTCGATCCTGCTCAATTGCAGTAGCGTTCACTTTTCCGTAGCGCTCATGGTGTGCAGACCGTGTAAACGTCCAAAGATACAAGATCTGAGTTCACAGGTGCGTTTATCCGTATCGACTAAATTAGATTAACTTGGAATCTAATTGCTTGTTCATTATTCTCATGACAACGGGGTAGTAGTTAGTAGTAGCCTATCACTTAGCTTCAGTAATACATGTGGTGTGATTATATCAGTTTTACAATGTGACAACTGAAATGTAACATTTCTCATGCTCAACAATTGAAGCAACACACAGCTTCAGCATTATGTGATATCTGTTGTGTACATACCCAGACCTGAGTGTACAGTTGATTAATTTGATTACCATGACTCTGTTTTGCAGCTGATGCAGGTGCAATGGCCATAGCCAAGGTATGGGAGTGACGTGATGCCACTTGTCTTGCTTCCATACAAAAACCTCATCAGCATCATGTTTTTTCTGCTGAAGTAGAGGCAGAGGAGACAGAGAATGGAGGAGTCTGTATTGTTGGATTTACTTGAGTGCCCTGTGTGTTTGGAGCGGCTGGATGCTTCGGCGAAGGTTCTTCCCTGTCAGCACACTTTCTGCCGTCGTTGCCTCCAAGGTATCCTAGGCTCACGTGGGGAGCTGCGCTGCCCAGAGTGCCGGACACTGGTGGAGTGTGGTGTGGATGAACTCCCCAGCAACATCCTCCTTGTGCGCCTGCTGGATGGCATCAAGCAAAGGCCTCGAAGGGCTGGTCCTGGGTTAGGAGTCTCAACAAATGGTACATCTGGAGCCGTCGCCAGAGCACACAGCAGTGGAACCAGGGACCAGAGCACACCAGGAGCCCAACCTCAGCGAGCTCAGGCTAAGAGCTCTCTTGTCAGGGTTAGTATACTCACCATGACTGAACATGGATCACTGAGCACAAATCGTTGTTTCCCATTGTTGGTCAAGTTGAAACAAAACAGTGAAAATCCGTGTGGATTAAAAACAGCATGTTGCATTTCTGTCCCTCTAATCTTTGCTGCGGATTAACTGTTATCATGGTGATCCAAAAGCCAGCCAGTTGACTAACAGCCCAACATTACTAATGGCAGCATTTGATTTAAATCAATAATTGAGCTAAGATATTATTCTGTGCTCTCTGCCAAATGCAGACAGACTTTTCACACAAGGCAGTTTCTCAGTTCTTTCTTGCACTTGAGCTCCCTGCTGCAGTGTTGTCTATGAATGTACTATTGTGTTATCTGTATTTGTAAAGTATACTCAGAGAAACTGAAAGAAATTGTGCAAATATAAGAGTCTTAAGTGCAGAATTATTAGAACAAATGAGAAATAACCTCTTATAATCAAGGAAATTTGAAATAAAGCCTAAATTTCCTCTTTCTACAAGCCCATTGAAATGTGTTTGTCGATATCATCAGAAGAGTTTTATTGTGTTTAAATGTTATATGTAAATGCAAGATGATACAAGGGGCTGAGGCCAACAGACAATCCTTGCTTAAGGGTTTAGTGTCATTGTATCTCCATATTCAACTAATAACTCCAACAAAAGTGCAGTCTTTTATTATTTACACTCCTACCTGTTAATGTTTTGCAAGTACATTATTGGTCACATTATCTTACACGTATTACATATGGGATGACAGTTTTATCTCACCTGGTTTAAACACTAACTGCTGGCATATTAAGTTATAAAATGTGATGGCAGTATTTTCCTTAGGAAGGCCAAACTAATAGATGTAAAATATTGGGACAGAACATGAATAGTCATGTTAACATTTGAACATATTCTGTTACAGTAAATAAAACCATCACGTCTTAACACAGATTCCTAACAATGTAAGGTGTGATTATATACAGATCACACATGAAGGTATAGATGTAGAAATATAGCATGTTGAAAACTGTCTTCAAAAAATGTGAGCGCAGCTCTGGGCTCCACGAAGGGAGGATAGGGTAGATAAAAAGATGTCATGGTCTTGTGTAGGATTATCAGAATGTCAACACGCTGATAATGGGTTGCTACACCAATACAGTCTTTGTAAGCGTTGAGAGTGTGCATAGTTCTGTAGTGCATTCAAAAGCAGTTTTCTATTTTCCTTGAATTTCAGCTGTTTTGTAAAGTGTCCTGTTATGGACTAATGATGTGTTTCTAGTTTATTCTGCCGTCCCAAGGCATTCTGCTAATGACAGAGAACAAGAAAGGACTTGGCTGTGCAGGTGTTACATTTTCACAACATAAAAGGCTGAGATCAAAGCTCTTGCTGATTGCCCAGCCTGATCTCTGGCCAGTACTCCATGGGGACTGATCACTTCACTGCCTCTGGGTCACACCCTAAGTCCCACTTCTTTATTGTTCGTTGTCTGTCCTCTGAAATTCGGGGTATCTCAGGTTTGAGCGAGTGACCCTGTTCAAGCTAAGCTCCACCTTCACTTCTAATGTTGCCAGAGAATGGTCGGGAGGGGACAGTGGCGGGACTGCTTGAGAGATGAACAACAAGGTTTTGTCTTGAGTCCCCTCTGACCTTGCACGCACGTGGAATGGCCAAGAGAGATTATGTATGGGGATACTAGTAACATACACTGATGAGTGTTAAGTGAAGGTGTCAGGACCAAAAGGGACAAATGTTTAGTGATCAACCTTTCACAGTCAGCTTTCTGCCCCTCCTCTTAGTTTCAGTTGCAGCAGTTGTTTGACACTCTGCCCTGGCATCTGCTTTGATGGTGGGGGTTGTGGTTGTCCGGCCCTTCAGTTTGGTTGATGACTCACATCCATGGTGCTCTGTTACGTGGATGTTTTGTCTTCCTCTTACCCTTAATTGACTCATGTTACACAGTAGTTTTTTTTAAACCGTTCGAAAACAGGAGGCTCAGTGGTATTTTTTGGATGAGAACGAGTAAAGCTTTGGGCTGTCTGGGAGTCCAAAGGTCAGGTCAGGGGTCATGGTAGTGAGGGGTCAGAGCCAATGAGGGATGGGAGTGAGTAATTAGAGAGATTTCTGTGGATGTCTTCAGTTATCATTAGCGTGCTCTGGGAAGTTGAGATGTATCCCCCCAGACTTCAAACAGAGCCTCTTTTCTGATGTTGTCATAAAACTTTAGTGTTCAGTTTTTATGTTGATGTGCATTTGTTAGCCTTTTTGATTCTTGGTTATGTTATCTAAATACCTGTTTAATGCATTTTTTGTGTGTGTGTGTGTGTGTGCGCTTGGCACCCGCATTCCTCCTATTGAGAATTTGTTGACAAGTAAAT
>CAAKHC010006765.1:23883-53412 GCA_901007825.1 Macroramphosus scolopax
ATCCCTACTTGTATCCCATGCTAGAAGTTCGGATCAGAGGCAAATGTACTTTGAGCCCAGCTGGTTTACTCTGAAGTAAATCCAGTCCTCTGTGACTTTAGACTGACGAAACCTAGGCAATGTTTGTTTTAATGAGTCCCAGACTTTTTTCTAGATCTGGGAGGGCCCATTATGCAGCGCACACCCACAAAAACACAGGTGTGTATTGCGTACATAAACAGACCAGTGACAACACTGTTAAAATGTCAGCGCCGGTTTGAGCCAACCAGTTTTATGTTCTCCATGATAAGAAGCTGTGTTCTCATGCATGCTGATCACATCAAGGAGAGGCCCATTAAGTCCATACATATGGACAACCTGATTAACTTTAAAGGCACTAACACCTCGGTCTGCTCTCGCCCTGATTCTTAATGGTATTATTCCGGGCTGGGTAACCACAGCAACCTTGGGCTTTTGTAATGTGACGCTCTGCCAGCAGAATTGTCTGCTTATGATTTCACTCAAATTATGAGCCCTGCTCATGTGTTGGCCCATAATAGAACTATGGTTGGCCATGATCAGCCACCACCAATCCTTACATGTACTCATTGTGTTTTAATGCTAACATTGCTGAATATACAATTTGGCCTGTATATACAGCATACAAAATATAGACTGAGCAGACAGGACTCATGTAAACCATTTAAAGTGAATTACCTGCTATAATAGTGTTACCCAGAATAACAAGAAACCAGTGAGGCCCAGAAAATCTCAGTTCCTCAGAATTGCTTCTTGACATTCACAAGGAAAGCTCGCAGCTGTTTGTTACATTGGTGCATACTCTAGGGTGGAATGGACAAACAGACTCACACTTTCTTTACAGAGTGAAACATTTTTATTGCACTGCAGCTTCTTGAGTCTGAGAACAGTTGTAGAATTTGTGCCTTGGTCCCTTGCCAGTGCTGTGTCAATATTCCGTCTTTGTTTGTCCAACGGAGAGGCGTATAATTACCAGCCAATGCAAGCAGCTATTCTTCAGTTGGCCACTGGTCTGAGATGCAAAACTGGACAATTGAAAGATAAGTAGGCATGACAGAAATATATGATTGACAAAGATAACTGGGAAACAACATAGTAGTGGCTACAGCAGGGTTTGTTTGGTTTGTGGTTTAGCAAGTCCTGTCCAGCTCCTTTTCAGATTTTCCCTTGACTTTCAACACAGCGCAAATCAAAGTCAGCCTTAGCTGAGCAGGTGGCTGCCACTGAATGACTAAGAGGAACAAAAGGCCACAGACACTGCATGCTTTCATCAGCACAGTGGAGAGTAAAGGGAGGAAGTGCTTAGTATTCAGCTCATATTGACTGGTACTCGATACACTGATACTGTGGCATGTGTCTAATCCCTCTGTAGCTTAAATACAAGCTAACTTTTCATGTGCCAGGCTTCTCTCAATTACCTTACAAACCAAGGGTCATATAATCTTGATCTGTGCCGTTAGAACGGTCTCTGTCTCTGTAACAGAACAATACAGTCAATGAACAATATTATAGGCCCATGATGGGTATGCCTTGCTTCCTCAGGGTCAGAGTAACTACGAGTTTAAAGGACTGAAAATAAAATGGGACAGGTTGTCCTTCCAGCTTGCATGTAACTTCATTACTCGCTCTGTCTGGTTTTAAATGTGAGCAAAGTTAAAGAGTTTTGTTCTTTCAGACTTTATGCAGACAAGCAGACTTGTTGATGGTCAGGTAAAGAAACCACCCCACACAAGTAAGGCTATACAATTGTGCAAGGGGTTTCATGTAATTGCATTTTCATGGTACACTGTTCACATAAACACAACACATGAGGACTTCATGAAAACCGTATGTGTGGCAGCTTCACCATGTGTGTAAATGTTCACTGAACATCCATACTTCCTTCCTGCTAAAAATAATCAGTAGCTAACTTGGTCCAATCCGCTCAGAAATGACTTTATAGTATAAAACGTGTAGAATGTTTTTGTAATGCGTCCTACGACCACCTCCGTGTAGATCTTTAGACCAAAATCTCACTGTAATTCCTAATTTTGCACAGAGCAGCTTTGCGGGGCCTCCACCCTGAACTCAAGAAACACGGCTTTGATCGCAGTGTAGCACCCAGTTTCCCATGAGCCCCCACAAAAAATAACTCCGCTCAAGGTCAGGAACTGGCAGTTAAACTGTGGATTGCAGAGGTTAGTTAGTGGTTAGTGAATGGTTAGTTGTGTAATGTTTTGAAACTGGCACTTGGGAGACTGTAATTAGCCATTGTCTCTTTCATTATGTAAGCATGAGGCTAACTGAGTGATGCCCTGACTATCCGAGGAATATGGCTGAACATGAGGATTTTCAGGGCTTTTGAATCTTCCTGCTCTTCTCACATGTGATCCAGGCTTCCATCTGGCTTCCAGATTGCTCTGCGTGTTTCGTGCCTGTAGACTAAAATATAGCCTTGTTTGCGATGTAGTGGGCGAAAGAAACACGTACAGTGACTTGTGATACAGTAAAGCTCTAAGAAAATTTGGCAGTGTTAAGATCAATAATTGCACTGCCAAAGAGAATATAGTAACCTCATTAAATTCAAAGGTGTTTCTGAGTCCTGCAAGGTGGAATCTGTTACCTGGAGAGAGCTACTTGTTTATGCTATGCTCAGCTTACCAGCTGCTCACTGTAGTGATACATTCGGTGTACAGACATGGGAGTGGTACTGGCAATCCCATCTTTCAGGAAGAAATCAAATAAGCACATTTCCCAAAATGTGTTTGAGGTTGTATCCAATTAACTTCACCGCTGTCCTGGCCCAGTTGCTGCACCCTCTCTCTGGACTGGACACTGGCTGGATTCTGAATGACTCTCTTTCATAAGATTAACTGCACTGTCAAGAGAGCCATAAATAGCCTAAAAGTGCTCCTTTTGTAGAGTTTACATGGAAACCAGAGGAGGTACGAGAATGTTTTTCTTTTGTCTCAAAGGGAGAGAGAGAGAGAGACAACAGTTCCAGATGAGTAAGCTGTGTCATGAGGTTCTGCTGTGACAAGAGTTGCTCATCTGAAAGTCCCCATCTCACAGTGTTGTTTCACTGCCAGTGAGTAAAAGTTGAGCATATCACCTCTTGTTCAATTGAATCACGTTCTCATGTTTATGCTTCCTGGACATACGGAGTAGTCCCAATTCAGTTCTTGTGGGTCACTATCAAAACTTGGGATCCAAGCAAGTAGAGGGTCCAGAGGTACCTAAAATATCTGTGTAAATTCATTATCGGCAGAGAACAGAGAGTTCAGCTTTCATACATCACCGTTTCATATTGCCAAACACATTGAAATGGAAAGTTTTAAAGGGCAGCCAAAATATGTCACCAATAAAGAGTTTCTTTCTGTAAAGAAGTGAAGATTCAACTTGATGACAACTTTGAACGTTACAATAAGCTTCCCAAAGCTAAGCTGTTAATTTGAATAGAACCCAAGTTGGTCGGATGCCAGCTCCAGACATCTGAGAGTTGGGCAGCATTATCTGCTGCTAATGACGTCTCAGCTGGAGCCCCAAAAAAGCAAAGCGAGAGGGGGTGACGTGGGAAAATACTGTCATCTGATCGGCCTTTGAACAGACCACATTTAAAATATTTGGAACAAATATTAGCAGATTACGATCAGTGACCAATCAATCGGAGAACATTTAGAAAAAGCTTTATCATTTCGAGTCTCAACCTCGACCCCAGTTTAGTTTTATGGATTATATCAAAAAAATTTGGCTGCTGGCTTTTATAAATGTTATACCACTGCCTTTTGTCTGCCTCTATTTTTCTGTCTGTTGCCCGGTTCCTGTATTCTACGCCAAGCAACCCTCAGGTTAGTAGACAGAATGGTTAGGTGGGAAAAGAAGCCTGCTGTGCTCTGGTCATTAAAAAATGCCATTAGGAATCAATTAAAACTAATGCAGCGCTAATGGAATCAAGATGGCCCCTGCCCACAGTATGCGTGACTCCTGTCATGTGTCATTGCTTGTGTAACGATGTTGGCGGCAAGACTTTCAGTAAACAATGAAGTGGTAATGAAAAACAAATGACTAATGGCCACCTGGTCAGTGTAACAAATGCCACTTGGGCTCCCAGGTTGAACTTGTGACATGTCTTGGCATGGTAATGTTTTTAGAGGTGTAAACCACATCGACTAGGCCCAACCTGACACGTATTTGTTAGCAGAACCTCTTCTCATTCCGCACCACCTGCAGGGCTCTGAGCTGTCCATATGGGAGTGTAGACATGTCTGGCATCTAGACACAGGGGGTAAAGGTTTCCGTCTACTGTGGTTGTATGCAGTCCTTAAACTGCTGACGGAGCAAAAGTTACCTTGACGTATTAGCCATAAAAAGAAGCTGTGAAGGAAGCAAAAGAAATAAGTTTAATATGTTCAATGCATTAGAGGTTCATAAGGGTAGTATGAGTTCATTGTGCTGGTTAGTTGCCTGAACCATGATTATTTCACATCACTTACTCAGTGTGATGACTGGACATCTTTTAATGTTTCTCCTGCAAACATTACTGTATAAAGCCAAGCTGTTAGCATAATTTATCCCATTTGATCTAGTCTTACCTCCGTAGCACTAGATGCATGCATGCGTTTAGTTTTTTATGCCTGCCTGCCCATTGGTTGTTGACCTTTGGCTGTTCTGTAGAGTAGAACACTTGGTAATTTCCTTGTAATCCAGTACTGTGGAAGAGAACACTCTAACAGCCGAATCCATTTAGCACACACCGGGCTAATTGCATTATCTGCAATACAGGAGTAATTGCACACACACACCAACTGATACTCTGCACATGGAGCTTCACTTCGTGCTCAGTGTTTCAGCCGGTGTGTCTCAATCTGCCTTCTGATTTGATAAATATAGGCTTAACTGTCAATATTGGCCTGCAACACCTGCCGGTTTACTCACTATATATCCCAGACATCATCTGATGAAGAGACCTAGCTTGTTCGAAGATGTTTGATGCTGGACGTCTCGGTAAACCAGAGAAGACAAAATTGAGTGTTCACTAAGTAATACTGGACTTCCAAAGTGACGAATTCTGTTTATCTTCATTCTCAAACAGAAAAAGATAGATCAGAAGAAATATAACAACACTTTTAAGGATGCAAAATATACCCTGAAGAATGCATCTGTTTTTGTCTCTTGGCAAATACAGAAATACATTGGAAGAAAACCTCACTTTCATTGCTAGTTCAGTAGAAATAGGTAGGTAAATATTGACTGTCCAACAGTGTCCTGTGACCACGCTAGCTATTGGCATGGATGTATTGTAGTAAAGTATGTTTTACATTCAGAACTTTATTTACGAATAAGCACAGTGCAATCATTTTATGATGTGCAAAAATAATTACATAATTGGACTGTCAATCTGTGCTACTACTAATTCTTGATCTTGGTGTACAAACAAGCACTTTCTAACTTCACAGTTTCAAGGCGACAAGCATTTCATATCCACCGTGTAATTTGATTCCGTTGGTTTTGTATAGCTTGAACCTGTTCTGTCATTTGAGCCAAAAATGTCAGAGCTTCCACTTTCATTTGCATTTTCATCACGAAAGTCCCTGCAAGGCCTGGGTGGGCTCAAAAGCCTGTTTCCCCCTGAAATGAGGCCCAGTTCCAGTGCAGTGTGCAGGGGGCTGCAGAACCCCTCCTCCCACTGCTCTCGCTCCACAGGCTGGACCAGCAGAGCCAAAGAGCGATTGGCTCTGTGCTTCAGGCTGTGTGATTCTCTGCAGCAGGGTAATGTCACCCTGGCTCACCATCACAACTCTTTCTGTACTTTTATTCTCCTCTGAGCCTTTAAACGGTTCATTAGTCTTTCACAAGACTGTAGAGCCTGTTCCAAACTCTGATTTAACCCCTCTCACTCCGGCTCACTTCTCACTCTGAGGCTCAGCCATTTTTCTAATCACTGTCTTATGTTCTGCTGTTTCAATTGCAGAGTTGATCCAACACTTGGAAGTGTTTGTGATTCTGATCACTACTAAGGATGTTTAACGGCAGTGGGATAAATGGTGGGGGTTTAGTTTGAACTGAAGCCTTCCTCACCCTCCCTGAATGGAGAACATTGATGCTTCTCTATCTTTCTAACCACCCCCACCCTCACAACTCGCTGTCCCTCCTTCCATGGTTTGTCATTCCCTGAATGGGTCTTTCAGGACTCAGCTAGCTGGCTGAGATACAAAACCTTCTGAAAGATAAAGGGACTGGGCCCTGGGCCTTCTGAAAGCGTTGGTTAGCTGGTCATAACCAGCCAGCCTCATCACACTTAAACTGTTAACAGACAACAGACACAGACCTTTTTACTCTTAGGGCACTTACTGAAACACACACTCACATATGTGTGTTTCTTAGTTGGTGTTCACTTGTTAATTCAGGAGTAACAAGACTGACTATGCACCGGCATGAATTTAAAAGCTCTGTATAAAGCATTCATTCATGTTTTACATTGCATATGTGCATCACTGTGAGGTTCTGCCCATAAACACCACACTTTCTCATGCCGCTCACCCTCATCTTTGGTTTCAGGGTGTACCCCAGCTCCCTTGTGCCAAGGCACTCTACAACTATGATGGCAAGGAACCAGGAGACCTGAAGTTCAGCAAAGGTGACATCATCATCCTGCGCCGGCAAGTGGACGAGAACTGGTACCACGGGGAGATGGGTGGCGTCCACGGCTTTTTTCCCACTAACTTTGTCCAGGTCATCAAGCCGCTACCACAACCTCCACCTCAGTGCAAAGCTCTCTATGACTTTGAGCTGAAAGATAAAGAGGCAGACAAGGACTGCCTGCCCTTTTCTAAGGTGAGACACGGTAGCACTGCAACACCTACATTTCTGCCACATGGTTACTGTAGTATAACATGAATGCATCTCATTGCAGTGACATTTTGTCTTCCAAGCATTCATTTTCTTAAGTTATGCGTGTGTGAGAATGCACAGGTGGTGAACTGAAGTACCCAGAGAAATGGTTTAGATTTTACGCCAGGTTTCTTGATGAACAACTATAATTTAGCTGGAAAGAAAGAAGGTTTCATAGGGCTAGGCACGGCTCAACTATAATACTGAAGTGGTTTTATCTGTCCAGCTGTTTGCTTCGTACTTAGATGTTTTTATACTCTGTCATCAGTTGTTTATATGCCACATGAGAAAAATAGAAAACAAGCCTGCCAAGTGGTTCTCCAAACAGAGGGTCATGCATTAGAACACAGTGTTCTTGCTCTTGGGCTTGTTCCCTTTAATGAAACATTGTCCCCACTTGAACCAGTTCATTGATTGTTCCTTGTGGATGAGAAACACTCAGTCTCTCTAATTTTGTTCTCCCTCATGAACTGTATCTGTCTTTTATTCCAGGATGATATCCTGACTGTGATCCGCAGAGTGGATGAAAACTGGGCAGAGGGAATGCTGGGAGATAAAATTGGAATTTTTCCCATCTCATATGTTGAGGTGAGAAAAATTTGATTATTCTTCAATGTCAAAATGTCACCGATCATTAATGGAGCGACTGCCTTGTGAGGAGCTGCAGAGTACTAAGATCTGTACAGAGGCAGCCAAATGTGAGTGACACTTCCTTTTGAAAGCGTACGTTTCATAGAACTACTCAACACGTCTTTGAAGATTTAGAGTCGCACTCTCTCCGCCTCTGAGCTCCACAGATCTACTTCTGAAATAATCCAGACGAAATAAAGTAAATCTGTCATTTAAAGTAGAGTACATTCCATTTATACTAATATGATCAACGGAAAACCTCATCATGTTGGAAACCTTGTGACCCAATGAAGGAAGTTCAGAATAATCTGTCAGTCTAGAATAAAGTAGTGGATTGAAGCACTGTAGAGGTGTTTTGAGGTGTGTGATTAGACCTTTGTTTATTACATTCATATGTATGTTTGCAACACACCAGTGAGTATCTAGATCCTAGTTCAGTCATTGCCATATCCAAGTTTTTTATATCTACAATTACTGTTAAAGGTGGTCTTAAATGTGATGTGGTTTAGGTTCTTCACCTGGATTTGTTTTGAATCCTACAAGTCTGGCTCAATGTGATGACAGTGATGAACCTAAAGAGGCTCTCTCCTGGATTGGAGTCAATTGCTTAACTTTTATGTCCTAAGTAGAGGGAGCTGCTTGGGGCAGCGTGTGACAGCTAGTAAGAGCACCCTGTGATTAACTGAAACCTTTTTAGTGTTCCTTCTTTGATTTTTTTCTTACAGTCACACAGCACGGTGCCTGAAAGGGCCACAAAGCCTGCAGTTTCATAACTGGCTTAGAAACATCAGCTCCCTCTGAGTAATGTGTCAGTGTGAATGCCTGATGGATCATTCTGCTACTCACTGTCTATGAGTCACTATAATACTCCTAGCTCCATCACTCCTTCCTCTTGTTCTGTTATCGTCACCTTACAACTCTCTTCATTGCCCTTCAACCCATTTTCTCTCTCGCAGTTTAACTCGGCAGCTCGGCAGCTTATAGAGTTGGACAAACCATTGGACTCCAATGGCGACTCTGGTGAGGGGGCCTCCTCTGGGCCCCAGAGCAATGGTGCCCAGCGGGCAGGGGAGAAGAAGAACAGCAAGAAGCGGCATTCCTTCACATCTCTCACCATGTCCCACAAACCCATGCTAGCTCCTCCCCCCCAACGCCACTCCATGGAGATTAGCGGCCCAGTCCTCATCAGCTCTAGCAACCCCACAGCTGCTGCACGGATTGGAGAGATCAGTGGGGGGCTTTCCTGCAGCGCACCTTCACAGGTAAGAACTTCACGAAGGTCAAGTAGTGTGGCTGCTGCATTACGGGACTCCTCTAGATGTTGGACTCTGTTGGCTAAAATTCGACTGCTCATTCACAAAAGGGTGAATTGAGACAAGCTCCATGTACAACATGTCATCCATATTTCCACCGTTTACAAATGTACACATTGATTTTCCCTTAATATGTTTCTTACTGACATTGGTGTCCACATTGTGGTGTTCTTTAGTCCAATATTCAGGTGAGATGACTCTCTTAACCAGCTTGTCACTTCCCTGTCCAGTTGTGTTTGATTGCATAACTGGGAAAAAAAACATATTACACAATCTTATAACTTCAAAACAAGAATTCCAGCTGCAGATTTTCTTTCTCTAACAAGATGTTTGCTGCTTTTCAAAGGCTCTGCTCTCCCTCTGTCAGCATATAGGATGAGTTCCCCTTTCCACATCATACGAAACAGGCCCCCTTTAAATCATTTGAAATCATGGAAGTATGACTCCACTCTTTTGCAAAACAACTCTGGCTTTTTCCCTCAAGGTTTCCAAACAAACCCAGACATGACAGCAGCTCACAGCTGCTTTATGATTGGAAGCTGCTGTAGACAGATGGACCAGACCAGACATGCAGACATGTACACGCTAATTTGTCTTCATCTGAGGCTGTAAATGAATAAAACTAACTAAAACAATAAGGAAACCGTGACAACATCAAACAAACGTCTAAGATTCATACGGTGTTAACGATCTTAAGTCTGAGAATAAGTACAATCAGGTGCAGTTGAACATTTTCAAGCTCATGTAGCAGCATTACCTTGTCAATGGGCATGTTCACACAAGCTACGGTTAGTTTCTGTGTTATCTGGATACAATAAGAGCCAGTGGTTTACATACAACAACAACACAATCCACATTGTTTTTTGACTCCCAGGTGCTGGTAGCTTGTGGCTCGCTCTGCTTTTGTATAACTGTCTGCGTTTTTGTTTTTGTCTCATGAGTGTACTGTCTTTGTTGTCTTGTTAAAGTCGACTTCATGAAATGCTGCGTAGCATTTCACCAGCACTCAGTATTAGGCTCAATCATTAATGTTTCATCGACAGCGTTTCATGTTAATGAGTTTCTTTGTAACTGGCGAGACAGGGAGAGTTTGTGTCTCCAGTGAAGTTGTTATTGGTTATCATGTGTCAAAGCCTTTACATGTAGATATGATTTATAGTTCATCAAAGACGTCTATCCATATGGAAGATGTAATTTACTTTTAATGACTCCAGACTCTCCCACTGATCATTATCAGGATACTATTAGAATAAGAGAAACGTCTTTTTGAAGTTTTCCTTCCTGGGTATACAATGTGTTGGCTTTAAAGAGCCCTGTGTTTAATATAAACACAATAGATAGACTCTCCAGACACTGCATGCAAAGCCTCTTTCCTCTTCACCCCTCCTCCCTTCCAGTTCTACTCATTTTCTCTTCTTCCATCACTCAGACAAAAAGACAACAAAGGTAAGCCCTTGTTGCCTCGGGGGCAGAAAAGTCTGTCTTGGAAAGGAACACGCCTATTATCTACCTATGATCTAGACGAGACGAGGAAGAGTTATCGAGGACAGGAGTAGGGCTGCAGTTGCTGGAATGTTTCATAAAGATATTTTATATCATTAAAAGTTGTTTTCTAGCTCAGTTTTATTTCTAACAATGTTAGCACGTAGACATGTTCCTTTGGAGCACAGTGGATGTTTGTTCCCATGGCACACCCATAGGAAAACAAATATGGAAGAATTGAAGACGGAGTCTGAGGTTGTCCTGCTTGCTACAAGGTTCACCTTAAGAGGCATGTCTGTCTGGAGCAGTCATGCATGGAAAGAGACCACAGGCTACAGGCAGATATTGTGTGTCCAACAGTATGGCCTTGTTACCAGGACACCACCATGACTCACATGGATGACTGGCTGGGGAAGCCACCTCTCTGTAGTCTGCCAATGAAACTTTCTGTCTGTTGGTCACCTGATTTCGGTTTGCCAATCAGATCGTTAGACCATCATGGGTGTTTAACTAAGACACAAGGAGATACAACAGTATATGTGGTCATCACTAGTTATTTTCGCACAGTGTGAGAGGAGAATGAGAGAATGTTTTTAAGATGTGTGGTGCACTTAAAAATAATACACGTCTTTCTATATGATATGATTCCTCTGAGTCCTCTTCGAGAATTAATAAAAAAAAAATAGTTTTTAAAAGCACGTGGTGTTTACTTTAACACTGTTATTATATGTGAGCTTGTTCGCTATATCAGCTTCAATGGGAGATAGTGATGGTCCGCATTTCCCTTTTGTTGACAGGTACACATTTGCACAACTGGACTAATCGTGACCCCACCCCCGAGTAGTCCCGTTACTACAGCAACGGTCTTCACATTTCCCTCGGAGACGAGCTACACAGCCATCCCTGTGGTAGGTGGAATCCTTTGCAGGCTTAAACCTTGCAAAACCTTCACAGAGGCAGCAAAAATACACACACACAACAGCTGATGAAGGAAACATGTTTAGTGTTCTAGATTATGGTTAGTTAGCATGTTGATCAACAGAAATAAAAGTATGCAGCGTGATACATCCGTTAGTTTTTTCATGATGCGTCTCCCTATACAGTGTAGATTATCCCACACTGTCATCTAAATATCGTGTATCTGCATGTGTCATTTGGTAGCATTGAAAAGTATTCAGTTATTACAAGATCAATCCAAACGTTGCATAAAAATAATGCATGGAGGAGATGTTTGCATAAAATAGTATAACAGTGGACTGCTGTATTTTACAGGATGCATAAATGCCATTAAATTTTTCCCTTTTAGCTGTGAACATTAGCTTGAACCAATGCACACAATAATCAAGGGTTTTAATATCCTGAAGGACACTTGGTGAGATGAGACCTTCTGCCCCGTGAAACTGCAATTAGGTAGCATCGTTACTTTAGTTTTAAGTGGTGTAGGACACACTGTCTTTATTGCTCTACATTTTTTTCAACAAACAAATTCATAATAGTAAATAGCTTGTAATTTTTTAAGTAAATTAACCTATTTAAATGTTTCTCACGGTTCATTCTGAGGAACTAAAAATGTCAAGAAATCCCTTCCTACTACGCAAACCAGCACACTTCCTGTCTGCCTATGTGGACGTTCTGGCATGTGGAGTTCCTGAATGAGCAGGAATGTGTACACAAAAGGTCGAGCTCTCCGCTTCACTTGGGAACTCTACATGATGTTTTTGTACAGATGATTTCTCTAGCCTGCAGGCAGCCTAATTATCTCAGCTCAACCGTCAGCAGTGAACCGAAACGCACATCTACACTCGCACATACACAAAGGCCTGTACACATACCACAGGGTGAGGCTTCGGAGTGCCACTCGCCCTCTCTCCTCCCCCTTTGTGTCATGGAAGCTATTACTCTGCTCCTCAGCACTGGTACAGTTGAGCTTTGGAAGACTTGCTCATATATCAAGTTGTCTATCGTTCTAATGCACCGTGGTGTTTTAGTGTGTTGTTTCCATGGGCTTTATTTTGATTTAAGCAAATTGGTCAATTCATTTTAATGCTATACTGTGAAATTACAAGAAAGAAAAACATGCTGTGGTCATTTAGCCTCACATCAAAAGCTTGAGTCTCTTTGACCTAACAGACACACAACAAGGGAAAACAAGTGAGTCAGTTTGGGTTGGTAGGAAGGTTCCTCTGAAGTGTGACTACAGACATGTTTTTCATTTCATATGGTTCCAATTAAGCGCTGAAATGGATTTAACATCCAGCTATGTGGTGTCTTAGCAACAAACAATCAAGCCAAATAGGAAATTGTCGGTAGCGAGGAGAAAGCAAGGACAAGATTATTGTATCTGCCAAGCCAGACTCTCTTTGTGCCGGCAAACCATAGGGAATAATCCAGATGACAGATGATCACTCATTCTTTTCCCCCTTTGTTGCTCATAAACAAACTGGTTTTCCAACTTCCGCGACATAAAGTCTGTTGTTTAGGGCTCATGTTACTTGATCTTTGTCTTTTTGTTGCATACAGTACCAACAGAATCGGGAAATTGTACTCCATTGTTTGATCCTTTCTAGCTGCTATGATGATTTTCTTTTCTTCTTTTACAGGATGCTCTCCCACCACCCCCGCCTCCCCCCCCTCAGTCCTCTGTTGGTGGAGCAGCCTATTCATTGGCTGCTGGACAGAGACCCTCCCCCAGCATAAGCGACCAAAGTGGGAGACAAAGACCAACAGTGTGAGTTATAAAAACAGTCACACACAAAAATATGCAGTCTTCTTAAATGTGCAGTGAAATGTCAGAGGGAGTTTGTACACCGATGGCCCAGGGCTTTCATGCACATGCTCATTTCAGAGTGGAAGTCTTTGCATGACCTCTCAGCTGTCAATTTGAGGCTGTAAAGTGTGAACTTATGCGCAGGTGATTGGGTTAAAGCTGTGGGTGACAGTCTCCAGGGTCCCATTAGGAGTCCTGGCTGTCACCTCTGACCTCTTAACCCCCTTCATTAGTCCTCCGAGACACCACACACCTGATAAGAATTAGATGCACCCATGCCTGCTCTCTCACCCATCATCTGTGTCTGCTTGTGCATGCACATCAGACTCAGAGGCATTTATGCTCCCTTCCCTTGACAACATTACAAGCGGACTGAAAACATCCCAGCTGTGTTTTCTATCTTCTTGCTTGTTCTCGCATTGCTCTAGAGAGATTACACGCATAACATTTGTCCTCCAGTGCTTATTTTCTCTGGGTCAGAGGGCACTTTCTCTGCTGGAGGGTCTCAGAGCAGACAATGACAAATGTGCAGCTCGACAGCCCAATAAATCCAGAACAAATGTCATGCTGTACACAATATAAAGCTGCTCATCGGTTTGCTGTGTGTGTATCTGATTGTTAAATGCCTAATTTCTGTTTAATGTTCGTGATCTAGCTATGTGGCGATGTTCCCCTATACTCCCCGTAAGGAGGATGAGCTGGAGCTGAGGAAAGGTGAGATGTTTCTGGTGCTAGAACGCTGTCAGGACGGCTGGTTCAAGGGCACCTCCATGCACACTGGCAAGATTGGAGTATTCCCTGGGAACTACATGAGTCCAGTCAGCAGGTCAGTGATTTATTTATCGAACCTATTAACCCCTTCATTTGAGCCGTTACACTTTTGTCGACACTGAGTTACACCAAAAATATAAAATTGCTGTTATGTGCTTTAAAAGTGAATGCTTGCCTGATTCATTCGATGCAATCTCAAACTGTTCATGGTGCATTTCAGCTTCAACTCCTGATGTTATTTCTTTCAGCCTTGGAATGTTGTTCCAAAATAAGAATTTTTGAGGAGGAACAGAACCACTCCTGTATTAATTTAAGAAAATAGAAACGATGATAACGTTAATTCCAAATCATTTAGTCAGATGTTTTAGCATGTCTGTCGTCGGCCGCCGGGTCCAGACTCAAACACCTGTATTTGTTGGATTGCTAAGAAATCTGTAGCAAAGTTCATGTTTGCGAGACAAGGTATCGTAACGACATAAATACTCCAACTTTTCATCAAGCGCCACCATGAGGCCAACTTTTTAGTTCTTTACTGATGTACAATACATCTTCGACTGCTTTGAAGTTGACACATCCGTGGGTCGTGATCCGGACCAACTCCTGACATTTGTTTATTATCTTTTCATTCGGTTAGAACTTATTTTGATCTTTACTTTTGTATGAACAAATACTTGTGTTTAAAGCTAAGTGGCAAATGTTTGCATCATTCCTGTTGAGCATCAGTATGTTGACATGATTTTAGAATACTTGTCATTTAAGCAAAGTGCAGCTTCATGCCGCGTGTCCACAAATCATTCTTTTCTCAATTTTGGCCGCCTACAGAAAAAGCACAGCGCCGAGTGTTTTTATTTAATTTTTAGAGTGCACTGCCTTTTTTGTGCTGTTGCTTCTAGCTGAAAAGGTTTCAACTTTTCAGAAAAGCTTTGGTGTCATCACGTGCGCTCTTTCCAGGCAGCCAGTCATAATTCAAGGCAACAGGCATTACAACTCACCATAGACGGACGCAGACGCTCTCAATATTAATGTGGCAAGACAAAACATCTGGAGTAGTTGTTGGAGGTTTCCACGGGAATATGCCAGAAACCAGCCTCCTTCTTAACAGTAGCCTTAGGATGATGCGATGATAGACACATTCACTGATTTGTTGTCTCCAATGATCCTCGCTGCACTTCGGCTGTCGTACTGACGAAGCGACGGGTGACAGTCGGACTTATGAAGCTCATTCATACAATGAACGAAGATCAGTTGGTAAAATTTGTGAAAAAACAATTTGAAAAATAGTATGAATGACAAAGACGTAATGAAAAAAACAAAGGGCGATGCTGTCTAGCATAGAACATGTCATTGTATTGTCATGGAAACAAGACACCCATGCGACCTGTTTTTTTTCTGTCTCTTCTTTCAGCCTGACAAAGCTGAATGTGGATACGGGGCCTCACAGAAACACTAGCCTTGACTATAGACTTTGGTTTTTAAAAATACTTTTTATCCTGTCCAACACTAGCCTGTTTGTGTAATGTTCTCCTATAACCTCAGACTCACTTGGTCTCACCTCTTTTCCCGTTCTGTCCCCTTCAGGACAGCGTCAGGGAGCACACAGGCCAAAGTGCCCATGAGTCTGTGCACTCAGGCTGGCAGAGGGATCACCATCGTCAGCCCCTCTTCTGCCCCTCTTGGGGCCATTGTTGCAGGTCCTGACTTCAATAAAGCCCTCACTGTGTGCTCGAGCTCGGTAGCTGCCAGCTCCCAACCTGCAGCTGTGGTAACAACAGCCCAAACAGCCACTGGCCAACAGCCAAAAGTCCCGTTACATGTCAACTCCCAGATGACTGTGAATCAGGCTCGCAATGCGGTCAGGACAGGTAAATCCACTCAAAGGGAATCAGTTACCTGGGGTCGCATTCTTTATTAAAGACATTTTAAGACTAATTCTATTGTAAATCCCATTTGCAGCTGCATCTCAGGGTCAAGATCGGCCCACAGCAGCAGTGACACCCATCCAGTCTGCAACACCCGTTAACTATCTCCCGCACCTTAAAGTGTGCTCGCAGTCCTCCTCCAGTCCTGCCCAGGGCTGTACCCGGGTCGGAGTGGCATTGGGCTGCGCCGCTGCCTCCCTGACCCCACCCAATGTCAGCGCTGCATCTCTGGAAGGTGATGCATTCCGACCTGTACCTGCCCCGACAGTGCCGACTGGAACGGGAAACAGCTCCGGTCTAAATCCCGCTTCAACCAGCACAGCGACCGCCTGCCGACTGGACAAAGACATCAAGGTTCGGAATCTCTTATATTCTCTTATATAATATTTTCCAAGCATCCATGACAGAAGTCATTGAACTGTATCCATTTACGTTTGCTGACACTATTTTTTACATCTCATTTGACTGAAATGGCCTGTATTGGTTGACAGTGTCCTGATGAGATTTTTATGAATGCTAATCATGATGCTAGGATTTAGCAATGGCTATCATTAAGGCAAGATATTATTTTTACATCTTTGGCCAGTTCACAACCTCTCTGGGTAAAAAAGGAATTCCTCCTAGCAGAGATGGCAAGTTCCAGGAACTGGAATATACCAGTCTGTGGTTCTTGGGATTGCTTGTGTCAAGCTGCCTCGGACCTGTTGCAGTTGTCTTTCACATTAATTTATGCTTTCCTATTGGTGCAGAGAGAAAAGAAAAGTCTTCTGAAGCTGTTATCCTCCAATAAGAAGAAGCCTCGTCCTTCACCCCCCTCCTCACCTACACTTGAGGCGGAGCAGGCTGACGCTGGAGAGGCATTTCAAGGCGCCATGGGACACGAAACCTCCCCTCCCTTAGGCTCTGTGAGCTGCCTGGAACCTGAACTTGCTGCTGGTGTTGCTTCCGCCTCTTCATCTTCCTCCTCCTCAGTCGCAGACTCCTCCCATCGGAAGAGCACTCCCCTTGATGGATTTGCTCCTATTGCTCCTCCTCCTCGCCAGCCATGCTCGTCTCTCCTATCTCAACAACATGACGCACGACCCATCATATGTGAGAGGTACATGGCTGTGAATCTAGTTACATATCAGTGATTGTGATAGTCTTGTTTAGCTGTCCTGTACATATGAAATGAAAACAATAATAAATTGATGTCTTATCAGTTGTCTTTGTGCGCTGTGTAACAGTCACTATCTGCCTCTGGTTGTCCTCCCCAGATATAGGGTGGTGGTATCGTATCCTCCCCAGAGCGAGGCCGAGCTGGAACTTAAGGAGGGAGACATTGTGTTTGTTCACAGAAAGAGGGAAGACGGCTGGTTCAAAGGAACGCTGCAGAGGAATGGCAGGACCGGACTGTTCCCTGGCAGCTTCGTAGACAGCATCTAAAACCCACACTCTACAGCGAACCACGTCACTACCACCACCACCACCCAGCTGAATGCTGCTAGCCTTGCCACAGTGTGTCACTGTACAAACCAAACAGATCAGCACCCACCGGGTATCCCGAGAACAATAGTGGCACATGAAGAGAAGAACAGGACATGTTGTCGATGAGAGCACAGTGGATAGGGTTAGACAAGAGCACACTACTCATGAACTTCTCCTTCTTTGTTGGTTATTTATAACTTTGTAACAATTCAGCTGTTAAATGTGTGCCTTGTACTGTTCCTCACTTTATTGTACATAACGACACAAATATGAGTCTGAAAACAACCAATATGAACTGTGGATATAGATATCTTAAACATTTTAACTTATTTGCTAGACTGGCCTTTTTGTAGTGCAACATATTAAGCTGGCACATTCCGAATGCCGTATGTGACTCCATCACATGTACTTTCTCCGGTAGACGATGCAGGTTTCACCATTATTTCACACTGACAGCAGGTAAGAAAAGGTATCTCAGTGTCCTCATCACCAGGAGAAAATCAGTTACTTCTCCTGTTCCAAACACATTACTGAACCCAGAGGACCATCAGAAAGATCTGCTGTATTGCACATTTGAGTTCTCTCCATACAGTTCACAGCCAATGTGAACATTCCACGTCACAAATTCTTTTGGCCATTCAGAGGCCTCCAATGCTGTTTGAACCGACGCTGACATGCTCAGAACTTTAAACCTGCATTCATCTGATATTTGCGTGTGATTAGCAAAGCCATCAGCAGGGGTGGTGATGGATGTGTTGCACAACTGCTCGGTCATGCCTTTTAATATGTGAAAAACACTCCAAAAATAGACTTAGCGGTCAAATATTGCTTACTTTGTACCTTTTTATTTACTGGCCGGAGTAGCTGCTCTCCTATCCCCAAGTCCTTCCCAGACGTAGCTCTACATCACAAGGGCAACATAATATTTCAGTAAACGTTCATACAACTAATTCTTTTCTGTGTATATTTATGTTTTTTTTTTTACAAATTCCACCGAGGCAAACACCTGCTGCTCTTAGAGAATCTCTCATGTAACGATTGCAGTAAGACAAACAGGACACAGTCAAACATGTTCTCCACTCTTATACACTACAACTCATTCCCAACGGGACTAATGGAAATAAAACCAGTTAGCTTAAGCACAGAATGTTTGCCTAAAGTAGCATTAACTTTATCACTCCACAGGAAGAGATGTGAAGTGTCATTCTGTTCATTTCAGAAAGGTTTTTTATAGAAATGAATCACTTTGACTCCCTTGTTTTTGTTAAATTCTGTTCTTGGGGTTTGTTTGTTGCGTCTCTACAAAACCTTTTAAATGTTTTATTGACTTGAATTTTTGTAAGATTTCTCTGTGATAAGAGGAGATGGTTTGTAGTTTTGGTGCTTGTTAAACATAAACAGACTGATCAGTTTAACAATGAAAAGAAACCTAGTTTGTTTGATCAAATAGTCGATTCCTAATGTCTATTTTCCTTATGTATTCTCTAATATATTGGATCAATTGATGAAATTCTCCAAATTAAAGCTAATATTTTTTTATAGTCTCTATAGAACCCCCCCCCCCCTCCTCCTCACAACTGTTAGTGTAATGTGACTCGTGCGTCTGATCTTCACAAGAGTAGGTCTGAAGGGGTTTTTAAATCACTTTCATTGTGCCAAATTGGATATTTCATATTTGGTTTAGAGAATTAATTTACTGACTGAATTGTATCCAGAGTTTCAAGTTGTTTTGTTCCGTGTTTTGCTGTTAATTAAGGGGGACCACTGTGTAACTGACTGCTGGAATATGTAGTAGTTTGTTTTAGTTGTAAAATGTTCAGAAAGTGTGGAAAAATGATCGTACAAATCACTGTCAGGGCCTTTATTTCTGTCTTTTTCTAATTGGTACTGATGTAGAACTAACCGCATATTGATGTCGCATTGTTGTCTTGGTAATTACCACACCAACCTCAGGCTCAATGCTAAACTGTTAAGTGTCTTTTGTTTCACATGGTAAGCCTTTAATATACCCAGCAGACTTATTGCCACACAGGTGCACATCTTCAACATGACATGCACTATCATAATGAACTCTAAGTAGACTGACTTCCTGTTTTCTTCATGCAGAACCTGCACAGACTCAAAACGTGAAAGTTGTTTCAATATTTACTGCATTTTTAGATATTGAAATACACGGCAACTTAAGCTTGCATGATTGAACCCGAACTGTCCCCATGCCAATGTGACTCACTTGATTTGGCCTTACGATAGTCTGTATGTCTGAAACAGTGAAATTGAAATCAACCTGTGATGTAGTCTGTGATTTGTAAAAACATTCTGAAGTATTTGAGGGAGTAGCACATTAAAAAACAACAACTCTAACAATAGAAGCAGACGGTTTCCATAAAATGAAAGACATTGTGTCATGACAACACTGTCATGTTCTCTTCCACTCTCTTTTCTCTACTGACCTTGTGTTTTTTAGAACCCTGGCAGAACTGTTGAACCAGAGCTTTTACAAAGACAAAGAGCACTCTTGACAGGACTCGCCTTGCCTCTTCGCCCCTGTCACAATGGCGTTAGTAAATCAAATGTGCACAGGTTGTGCGTTTGACAATAATCACACACACATGATAAATGATCACATGCAGTACACGCAGCCGACATGGTCTTCAGGAATAGAAAGGGTCTCGCTGTAGAGGAAGACAAGGTGTTGCAAAGAGAGGTGAGCTTTCCCAGTGTGTTCAACTGGAAAACACTGACAAGAACTGACAGGCACCCAGAGAGGCCATTGTGCTGCACAGATCCCTGCAGAGGATGGGTTGCCATGGAGATCATTTTCTGAGCACAAGACCATACTGAGCAAGAGTCATAAGAATGAGTATATGTATGTACATTTACTTGGTCTGTCCGACAAGCCACTTGTAAATGCGATACAAATGCTTGATTATGATGCAAAAGAACATCGCTGTCAGACAGAACTGTGAGTTGTAAGTAGGTTAATGGGAGGCAGGAAGAGTGTTCAAACATAGGAGGAGCTATGTGTAAAGAGGGGAGGTAAAGTATTCATAGCTACAAGGTCCATTGAGAGTTGAGAAATTGAGTCCCAAGGTCAAGAGTTTCCTGTTCATGTGTAAGTTCAGACTGTGTCGCATTCAATATTTATCAAGAAAGTGTTCTCACAAAGAACATAAGAACCAAATTAAAAATTCCAGTTATTGACAATTGTTTCCTTTATTTGTTTTTGTTTTTTTATACATTATAAGTTATGTTCAATTAGTTTTGGGACCTGGTGATCAGTTTTAGTGGGGAGTACCTATGTATTAGTTGATCCTAAACCCAAGACATCCATCAAGGGGGTCACTATAGTCGACTTGCATTTGTGTAGGACCAGAAATGTGCTAAGTTTTATAAATGGAAAAAATAAAACCGCAAAGGATTAAACACATTACTGGGGAGACATTTGTCTGATGGACTACTAAAATGGAATTGGATAAATGTGTACATGCACACATAACGCACATTTGACAGTGTCTGTGCAGGAGAGCATGATTTGGCCCTGTTGGCCTCATTGGATCACTCAGGTGTGACAGAAAGAAAATGTCTTGGTGATCAGGAAGGTAATCTTAATACAAATAAAGGCCCATTTCGCTCTATAACCAACTGACCAACAGTATTAATGACGACTGGAAAAGAGTTATAACACTAAGAATCTCCATTATTGGTCCTTCAGGTTGTCTGTTGCTGCATTTATGTTATTCATGAAGGTCAGGGTCACTGGTCCTCTGGCACAGACTGTGAACGTGATTTAAATTGGGCAAACCGTACGTATCTCGGTCTGATGGATGTTACAGCTGTAGGCCAAGGCCACTCAATATTACTCCAACTCTCCAACACAGGTCGTAGCTGTCTTCAGAAGCTATATTTGCATTGGAGGTGATGATATAAGATGCAAAGATAAGTGAATGACAGCAAAAAAAATTTCATGACACAGATGTGCAGTCATCTGCACCAGTTAGCTGCATAGTACAGATGTGCAGTCAGTCTGAATAAGAATCCACAAGTTAACTTGGTTGAGATGAAATTGTTCTTGAAAAAAAGAATGTGTCCTTACACATATACTATATGCTAGTAAATATTATCCCCATTACAGAATACATTGTAGGAATAGTATAATTTTAATAAGGTGCACTATGAGGTCACTGGAGACACTGTTGCTCACTACACACGTGTCCAGCAGAATGTATTCTGCACTGCCTTTCATGGCCAGTGAAATTTCTGTAAATTGTTTGTTGTGAGTAGTTTTGACAAAGGCCATTTTCAAACAGCGCACGTTATGTCACAAAAGCAGAGATGTTAATAAAGGCTGAATTCCACAAACAATGGACCAACATCCGCACAGATAAAGCAGCTTGCCGCTGTGTCGTGTGTCAATGGCGCCACCTGGCGACGCATCAGTGGTAACGCAACAACACTGAGAAAGAAACATGGCGGCGGTGAACGTTAGCTCCCCTGAAAGTCAGCCAGCTTTCAGTCAATAAAGCAAGTAATCACCTGAACGAAACAGACAAAAATAAGGTAAGGGACAGCCGTCGATATTGTGCGATGTTAATGTCATTTATCTAGCTGAAAAATATTGCAAATTGAAGCAGCTATCATTATGAGCTTGTCATAACCGAGACCGTCTCACCGAGATGTTTCTGTTATTATCAGCAAAGTGTTGGGTGAAGTTTGGGTCAAGTTCAAGATAAATCCACTCTGAACTACAATACAGCAATAAGTTCATATATGCGTCTTAGAGCAAGATAATCCATTTATTCCGTGTCATGTAGAATTATGTTTCCCTGTCGATACGTTTCCCCTGACCTTAAGATGCACCGAACAAACCCACATTAACCCAAAGACAACCGGAAGTCAACTCATTTGGCTTTAGTTTTTACTGCTGTATTGCTTCTGGTATCATTTCTGACTTTTTAATCCTACGAGGTATTTTCCACACTTACATTAAAAAAAAAATCAGCTTTATTTTGTACAGTAAAGTGTGTTAAATAATGTGATTCCCTGTGGTTTTAGTTGTGCTCTCCGTCAGGATCATGTCCAGGCTGGCTGTGGTGTGTGGGGGCTCCCGCGGCATAGGGAAGGCTGTGTCCATCCTCCTGGCAGAGAGGGGCTGTCGGGTGGCTGTTGTCTCCAGAAACGCAGATGCTGCAAGCTGCACTGTAGCATCCCTCCAGGGAGGTATACTGCTACTGTATACTGATATACAACCCACCAAGTATACTTTATATGCTGTACATCAGTATGCCTATTAGTGTTTAAGTAGGCAAGATGTAAAACAATACACTCATCAGTCCACCTCATGCCTACTTTAGTCAGCAATGTTAGTATCATGGCAAACAGATGTTTTCACATGTGCATTGTTTCCTGATTTATTACCACCACAGATAGATCTTTTCATAAGACATATTAAATTACATAAACAAGTAAAACTTTGCACACAAAAAGCCTCCAGGGTCCTGCCAGCAGTACAAACATACTGGAGCTTTTAATGCATTTCAAAATATCCTATTATTTGAAAACGTATGCCCGCCTGTCTCCACATGTGACTTTGGGTTTTGACTGTGATCCACAAGCAGACCTGTTGCTGCACCTGCATCATCAACATAGCAACATACTCAAAGTCCCTCTATGTCTGTCTAGCTGACCATGTGGCTTTCAGCTGTGACGTGTCCAAAGAGCAGGAGGTGCAGAAAACCTTTGAAACAATCCAGGCGACATGTGGGAATATCTCTTATCTTGTGAATTCAGCTGGCATCAACAGGTGAAGGGGCACTAGCTGTTGACAGAAATACCAATTTGTACTTGATGTTGTCATAGAAGTCTGAACCTCACAGCAGACCTGTATTGTTATGTGTCTCTGTTTGTATAGGAATGCCCTGTTACTGAGGACCAAGCCAGAGGACATGGTAGCTCTGCTTCACACTAATCTGCTGGGCACCATGCTGACCTGCAGAGCGGCGCTGCGCAGCATGCTGCACACCCAAGCAGCTGCCATTGTTAATATTGGTAATGTAATGCTGCAGTAGCAGCCATGAGTTCTGATTTCGATTTGTCCACAAGGTGGCGATGTTTATCACTTTTTCTTTTCTTACCACAAAGTTTCTTACCATCCCTTGGGTGTTTTGTAAATTCTAAAGTTGAGTTGTATTAAATAGGCTACAACTCTCATAATGCCTTTTAGGCTTCAAATAGCGGCTTCCTACCAGGCTTTTATTTTGAAATGTTTCTGTCATACATGGTATTCTTAAGTGATGTATGTTTCATTTTTGCAGGCTCTGTCGTGGGCCTAAAAGGGAACGCTGGCCAGTGTGTCTACAGTGCCAGTAAAGCTGGTTTAGAGGGCTTCACACGCTCTTTAGCTAAAGAAGTCGCTTCACGCAATATTAAGGTCAACTTGCTTGCTCCAGGTACAAAACCTATACACCTTTTTCATGCTCAATTTCTTTGAATTCAACCTCACGTTCCTGCTCTGTCTCCTCTGCAGGTTTTATTCGCACCGACATGACGGCAGAGCTGAGGGAGGAGGACGGAGTGCGTTCCATCCCCCTGGGGAGATTTGGCGAGCCTGAGGAGGTAGCCCAGGCTGTCCTCTTTCTTTTGGAGTCTTCCTACATCACAGGACAGGTTCTGGTAGTGGATGGAGGGCTGCAGCTGGCCATGTAGGGAATGGAGTCTTCCTCTGGAGTAATCACATCACTTAGTTCCACTCAAAACGACGTCAGAGTAACTGTTTAAATGCGCCTTTTTCTTGAATATTATATGCATTGCATGCATTGTTTTAGGCGTAAGGCTGAAGTTGAATGTTGCTCTATGGACACATGACATCAGTCATATTTGACCATGCACGGTGAAGTTTGATAGTAGGTGTATTTTGTCTGTATCAGCTGTTTTCTTCTCCAAATTCTTTCAGCAAGATGCAAGGACTCTGCTACAATAGTGACTGCACAAGTTGTAAAGATACTCTCTGAAATAGGAAACATAAAGCTTCATCTTCCAGAGGATCACTGTGCCTGTCAGTGTCTGGCCTTTCTGCAGAGTCACTGTGTCCAGCCACAGTAGGCGTGGCCTGATTTGTGTTTGAAAGTCAGTCATGACTAAAGCCACTGACTCCAGCATGTCTGGCCCAGTTCATACCTCTGCGCCCAGGGGTCCTACATTTTCCATGACTGTGAAGAGGCAGCCACTGATCATCGTGCTCATGTTTTGTTCTCCGACCTCCCCAGGGAGACCCCCTCACAGCCGGTATATGTTGCCCCTCCACCGGTGGCCCCCAGCACCACCTTTTTTTCAAGGGGCCTGTCGTATAGGCCTGGCATGTTGGGCTGCAGCTGGAGGAAATTAGAGGTAATGGAGGTGATTGGGTGGAGGTTGGGGGGGTTATTTTTAACTTGGGGAATGTTTTGAGTGTCTGGTTACATCTCTGATCCTGTAGTGTGGACGGACGGATGGGTTGAACACTGAGATCTGAAATATGGCAGAGCTGTTACTCCTCCAGCTCCCTTTATTGAACATAACTGTTCATGAACAACTTTGCTATCTTTGGGCCGTCTTTGCTGTTTTGTGTTTTTTTATTAAAGAGTTGGATTACCTCCTCCTCCGATGAGCATTCTGAGGAAAGAGTGTTATTTCCACTGTGACTGATAATGTGTTTCTTGGCCTTCCGGTGTTTTCTTAGAGGCTGCAAGTCTATAAAAACATCTCACGCTGTCTCTGAAGAGATTGATTTTTATTAACTTTCATAACCTAAAATAATATCAGGAGAACAATCCATATACAGGCATTGATTGGCATAGAAATGTGCAAACACAGTAACTGTCAGCTGATGGAAGCCCTGAACCGACAGATAAAGATGTCGGCTTTTTATAGTATCGCAGAGGTGACAGAAATAGTAGATATAAATATACCTTGCTTATCACTCCTCACCAGCTTAGACTGTTTCCTACCTCTGAATACTGGATGTTTTTATACGTCCAGGTAAAGTTGTTTGGCAATGTACAAGTGTCAAAAAATAACATGCAAATAAATTGTGTTTGCATTAAGCCTCGATTCAGCCTAAAAGTTATTTAAGGCAGTAAATATTTTTTATAAAATTGAATGATACAGAAAGGATTGTTCTATTAGTGAAAGTTTAACAAAAAAAGTTTGCCCACGTAAGTAACGGCAAGTAGTTGGGAAAGTCGTTTTTTTTTTTTTTTTAAATACAAAAATAAACTGAACAATTTGTGATGTGTGTGAAAAATACTCTGAAATCTTTCACAGCACCCGTTCTGGAGTGAGAACATTTCACTTCTAAAAATAAAAGGCATCAACGTTAACCTTCCTCAACATCACGTCTGTCACCTTCCGCGCTGCCGTCGTCCTCGTCCCTCTATCGAACCGTTACCTTGGAGTTCAAGTCGACGTCCGTCCCAAACACCTGCTGTCTCTTTCTACGTGTATCAGATTTAACCTTGTTAAAGCTCCACTGCACCCACAAACTGGGAACCATCACCCAATGTAAACCCAGACCTCCTGTCCTTCACTATAAACACTAAACATCCTGTTTTCAAAGCCTTGTCCAATATTTGTCGTACTATGCTGAAGACCTGACGACTCTGAGACTGCATGATGTTCGTGATTTGAACGACTATCGACACTTTTCTAGACAAGCTGTCATCCAGCTTCTCTCCAGCATGTCCCACCTCTATACATAGGTTGTGTAGTGCTACATAATAAATACAGTTTTTAATGTGTATATTGCATATGTCACTGCTTGAACATGCACAGTTCTATTTCAATGTCAACTCGTTTTTTTAATTCATCTATCAGAGGCACTTTAACAGGAAACAGAAATACAGTTCATAAAGCGGTGAACTCTTCAATCACCTCCCAGGTCCAGTTGATAGCATGAAGCGTGGTGTAAGCTTGATGATTTCTGTAATATTATGGGTGTCGTACTATTAGAATACATGAAAACCACGGCTGCACGACCTTTCTGTTCCCCACCGATCCTGAAGTTCAAGAGTCTGTCAGTTGGATAAGGTGATTCGTCCCCTCCTTGCTGCCACAAAGTATCTGTTTCAAGAGTGCTGTGGGTGAGGGCAGCTTGAAGGATCTTTTGTGGATCCTCGCACCTCCCTGTGGTCTCTAAAGGTCGTCGCTCTCCACCAGGCCACCAGGCAGCGGGCTGGAGTCGGGGAAGAAGGCGGCCTTCACGTCCAGCCCTCTCTCTGTCAGCGCAGCGTAGCGGCTGGTGGAGGGGCGCACCTTCTTGGGCTTGGGGAGGTTAGGCTGCTGCCACTGGGCTGAGGACAGAGCAGAGAGATTCAATGTAGGCAAGAATTAAAACTAAACAAGGAATGCTCGGCTCTCTTCTACAGTCGGGACTTACTGTGGATGTCGAGGCGTGCAGTGCTGGACACGATGCCTGCGTCGTTCTTGGCTGACACAGTGTACCAGCCAGCATCTTCTTTCATGGCTGGCTGGATGATCATGCACAGGTAGCCGCAGTTGTCCTGGTGCATGCTGGGAAGGAACATCGGCACAAGTGATTAAATATCCTGAGGTCATATTTGTGAAATAAATCCATCTGGTACAAATGTTGGATGAAGCAATATTCACCTAATTCTGTCGGTGTTGTGAGTGAATGACTCGTTCTCCCTTTTCCAGAATATCTGTGGGTAGGGAACCCCAGTGATGCGACACTCGAGTCGCACAGGATGACCTTCTGCAACACTTGTGTTCTGCAGCTTCTCGATGAATGACGGGGCCTTGTGCATCTCTTTGGCTGTGGAGAGACTGTGTTAATGAGGCGTATCGTCTCAGCATTCCTCCATGAGGTTCCTGCTTATCTCACTGTTTACCTGCAACAATGAGCTCCAGGTTAAAGGAGTTCTGCCCGGCTCGGTTGGTGGCGATGCAGGTGTAGATGCCGGCGTCACGGCTTGTCACAGGCTCGATAACCAATGAGTGCACGCCGTTTTCCCGTACCAGCATCTTATGGGCGAAGTCGGGGCGGATGGTCTGACCGTTCAGCTGCCAGATGAGGTCGGGTGTCGGCAGGCCGCTCACCTGCAGGCGGGAGAAACAATAATACCTTTACTTGATGAGTCTATACTTCTTGCAGTGTTGTGTGTGTTCGTTCGGAGTATGAAAGCAGCATCGTTTGGTTGATCTGTCTGTGTTGTGTTTGTTTGAAGGAGCCTGGCTGCTTCCCCAAAAGCCCCGTCGCTTTTCAGAGAAACTTGACACCAAATGATCGTCATTAAATCCAGAGCTAAGTACAGACAGATATCACAAAGTACCGGAGAGTCGACTCTCAGCAAGGATTGTTGGAAGAGGCCCAGTGCACTTTTTTGCCGTTGGTACATTTTTAGACGGGAAAGTTTGGCAACAAACTAATGATCTGGAAATAAATAGCCGCTATAAATACCCTCGACATCGAGGCCTCTGAAGGAACGGAGACTGTTTTATTTTTAACAAATAAAACGACAGACTTTTTATAGCGAGTTGATTGCGGGTTTGTTTTCTTTCATCGCATGTGACCGTTTCAAAGAACGTCTGAGCGCTAACGGCGTCGATGATGTGAGCTGAAGAAGGAGAGGATGAGGAGTTGAAATGGGCAATTTTGGTGGGAGAGGTGTAGGGAGAGATAATTGTAGAAAACCTGATCCCCCCTTAATCCCTGTGAAATGACACCCCTGCTCACTGCTGAGAGCCAATCAGAAGGCTCTTCTCTGCTGGTTTTTTCTTCCCTGAGGAAACTGGAATGAACAGGAGGACGGGAAACGTTTCTTTGGCAGTGCTGACACGGAGCCTTCGTGAAAGCAGTGCAGACACTGAATTAAAGGGCAGATCAGAAGTGGGTTACTCTACTACTATGATTAAAATAATTGTCATATAACATATTCTCTTCAATGCGGGCGTTTTCCTCTGCAGTCACGTCTCAGTTATTTCAACCATCTTTCTTTTATCAAAGACCGGCAGCGTGGATGGGGTAGGTTGAATCCCAGCTCCTTTAAAGGATCGATGTCAGTGTGAGCTTGTGTTTGAACAGGTAGAGTGAGGGGGCGTGTCTTAACCTTGCAGTCCATCCGGCACAGTCGGCCCTCCTGCACGATGAGGTCACCGGGCGCCTGCAGAAAGTGGGGGCGGAAGTGACGCTCCTGGATGTTATCGTTCTCATCACCGCTGTCTCTGGACCTGGACCTGGGCCTGGCGCATGTGGAGACACATGGAAGACATTCAAAATCAATGACAGTCTCCTTCAGCAGGTCAAGACTTGCTGAAGGTGGTGATGTCATTGTTGTTGTAGGGTCAAGTCCCTATAACAACAATGACATCACCACTCTGCCTGTGTAAATAGCGTCTTGGCACATTTCACATCACACAAACAGGCTTTGAAATGTGCACAGAAGTGAGAGCAATGATAAAGAAGTCCTTCACCTGCGCATGTGTCCAGGGGTGGGGCGCTGGCTACGGCCCCGCTGGTTCACCGCCTGCACCATCATCCTGCCGGTGCAGCTCACCCGGCCCTGCGAGGGGGAAGAGAGAGGGAGAACATGAGGCGTTGACACTCCATCACACCACAAGTAGAAGTCAGACTGGGAAGGAGGAAATAAAATGTGAGTGTTATAGCTGGCAATGCCTGCAGAACATGAACTTTCGACCCGTACGAGGGCTTCGGTTATTTCCTGCCTCACTCATGGCCCTCTTCCTCTCCAGGCTGCAGAGCATTATCTTGATGCTAACTCACTAATGAGCGCAGAAATCTCCTACAGGTGGCCAAACAGCTGCGAGTACTTGCTGCAGACTCTTCTTTTTTTTGCAGAGCTCAGCGCCTGCTCACCTCGGGGTTGCCTGCCATGATGGTGTAGTTGCCGTCGTCGTCCAGTGAGGCTGCAGCGGTGTGCAGAAAGCAGGTCCCGTCGGCATCGCGGCCGATCCTGTAGTGCTCGCTCCTCTTGGAGATCTGCTTGCCGTCTTTAAACCAGTACACCTGTGACAGATAAAAAAGCGAGACGAGTTAGGAGTTAGCAGCTTGTTTTAATGTCATCACTTCGTCCGGATTCCCGTCCTCAGCGTGTCATTAATGCAGACGGAGCCGGGCAGCCGGCCCAGGAGAGCGTGAGCTCCTGCAGAGGGCCTCCCCTTATCACAACATTACACATATGGACAATATCTACACCCTCAACACCACACAGCAGCAACTTCACTGGCTCTGTGAATCATTTGGGGGTGATGAAAGTTCAATGATATGTCGTGTTTCCCACCT